>CM041781.1:51229875-51267087 GCA_023374045.1 Limonium bicolor
ATGTCGCCTTTGACTTTGTCAGTGTGGGACTTTTTGTTTTGGTTTTGTTTTTGGTGGTCTCGGCCCGATGTGCTCTATGGTTTCGGGATTTGGTAGGACTCTTGGCTCCAGAGTTCGAGATGGCTCCGGTATGGCCCTTGAGTTTTTGTTTTGGTTTTGTGATTTTGTAGTCGATTTTCGAAAGGATGGTTTTGTGAATGAGTAACTTTGGACCTTGATGGCTTTGATATGACCGGATGACTTTGGTATGATCAGATGGCTCCGATGTGATTTGATGGCTCATGTACGCTCATGGCTCCGGTTTGATATATGACTCCCTTGTGAGCAACGACCCTGGGATGGTTGGTGGGTTTTGAATCGAATGGGGATTTTCAGGATCGTTGGTGGGTTTCGATTTGGGTGAAGATTTTCGGGATGGTCGGTGAGTTTCGATTTGTTTTGGATTTTGAGTCGAATGGTGGGTTGATGTGATTTACTGTGGTTGACAGTTTTTTTTTGTGTTGCAAATGAATGGCTTTGGTATGGTCAATTACGGCTTTAGGTTCTTCGAGATGGCTCCGGGATAGCTCGGGATGGCTCCAGGGAGGCTACGGGATGGCTTCATTTAATGATAGTGGGGAACTTTCTTTTGAGATGGTCGCACCCTGGGCGGGCTGCCTACGTACTCAATTTCGTATTGAGATCAGACCATACGTAGTTCGAAACTCTGTAAGCAAGGTTTTGGTGAGAAAATGGCTTCTGTGTAGCCCTGGGGATGGTCTCTGGGATGGTCTCAATGTTTGAGGATGGCTCCCGCGTGGCTCCAGCTTGGTTCTAGATATGGTGTTGATGAGGCTCGAGCATGACGTTGGATGGCTCCGGGATTGTCTTCGTACGGGTTCGAATGGCTTTAGTTTGATTCGATGTAGCTTGAGAATAGCCCAGGATGGCTCCGTGATGGTTCGATGTAGCTCGATAATGGCCCGGAATGGCTCCAGTTGACATCTTTTGATCAAAAGTTATGCTTCAACAACTGAAACTGACTTTCAGCGAGACTAGGTGGAGTTCTTACTAGTCGGATGTTGAGAATGAAGTGGTTATGATGCATGTAAATGCTAACTGCTAGAAGAGATGCAAAATGCATATATAGTTTTTTTTTAAGAGAATGTATGATTCTATCTCTATTACTATGAGGTTTACGAATATAAGACATCTTCGGTTCGGTCTTGAGTGGTTGTTGAACTGGATGTGTGAATCACTTTCCTCTCATGGAGGGAAGTGGGTTAATCTCTCGTGAGTATGGCCGTGTGTGCAAATGTCGTGATGATACTCTTGATGCTTTGAGTAGTATTTTCCTGAGAATTTCTTTTCGAGGTATTGGACTTTCCGACCCTTACAAATTCCTCACCTGCAATAGGGTAGATTGTTTATGTTTTGGTGCTTAGATCAAAGAGTCACTCGCACTCGGAAGACCTTGTAAAGTAAGGTCGCACTCATTCGCTCATAGTCCCTGTGTTATGAGGTGGGACATGTTGATAACAAGCACGAAGCTTATGATTCATGTTTCAGATACGATACTTTCAGTTAACGCTCATTAACTTATGAGTCAGAGGTCTTTATTGGGTTGTAACGGGGTTGAGGGGTATGATGTATGTCACATGGGACTGGAGGATTTGTTTAGGAATTGTGGAGTTTTTGTGCAATAGAGGACATGTTTCGCCTTTGTCATGGGTGGAATGATTATGCGGGTTTTGATAACCCGTTGTCGGTTTCTGCGGGACATCATTGGTCCTTTTGGTTTGGATTTCTCCTTCTTGCCTCTCCTGGCGCACGATTTGAACTTTCTTCTCATTTTTGTGTTATTGAAATTGCGTTTGGCTCATCAACTTTTCAAGCATTCTCTGCTTTGTATTTTGGCTTTCAGCTTTAGAGCTGCATTGACTCAACGATCTTCTTGAACATTTTCAGTGTTCTTTTTTGGTGTTTGGCTTTGGAGTTGCCTTGACTCACTGATTTCTTCAAACATTTTCATTTGTTGTTTTATGAAAGATGGTGGGGAGGGGCCATGGCTCCGGCTCTTTCGGGGTCCGCTATTGCAAGGGTAGGTAAGTATATGTGTAGATTGTCATATTGTGGAGTTCGTACAAAAAGGTTTATCTTGGAAGGCTCAGCGGGTCTCACTAAAAGATTACGTGCAGGGCAGTCAAAGCTTTTTGGTTTTGTGGAGCTTTTTGATCCTAAGTGCCTCATCATTCTCATTAGGCAATGATTGTTTTCTTACTATTCTTGGATCTTCGCATGAATCACAATTTGCGTCTTACTATCGACATTGATCTCACTCTAAATTATGTCTCTCCATGTGCTGAAGGGAAGCACAAGTCGCTCATGGTTTTACCTCGACTGGCTCTCTCTACCTTCCCTCGTCGCTCAGTGGATTGTCCAAAAACGCTCACTTGAAATTCAAGAGAAAAATACCGCTCTTCGCACACTACTCACTTGATTGTGGTGCTGATTTAGATTAGACCCTTGTGTGAATTGACGGGTCGAGAGTTTAGTGATTCAGGCATTTTGTTCAATCAATCTCTCAAGGTTTTCCCCAAAGATGTCGTTTCGATACGAGAGTATGAAAGTGCAACTATCTACAATGCAATCTATTGTGGTAATATGGAATTACTATGTATATGCGCGAAATGCTGAAAGTGATGATGAAGATGGTTGAATGAATGTTTTTTTTGTTTGTTTTTTTTTTGATGCAATGCATGAGTGGTAAGGCTACACCTAGTCTCGCTTGAGTCGGTTCCAGTTGATGGTCTATGAAGCTCATCCCTCCATTATAAACTCTGAAGCTGGTCTAGCTGCTGGGGTCACTGTCAGGGTAGAGACTCTCAAGTGAGGCCGGGTTGGTGATTGGTTTTTGGAATTTGGATTTTTAGGGAGTGATAACTCCCGCATGGTGGTCCCACGGTATGACACGCTCTTTCCCTTTTAGTCATTGGCGCACATGGTGATTCTGAGTGGGAGAGGTTTGAACTCGGTTTTCTTTTCTATCCCTCTGAGATCGGGCTCTGGCGGTCGAGATATTGGGATGAAAGTGTGTGTGGTGTGGTGACAATGAAACACATGGTTATACAATTTTTGAGATGGACATGACTCGTGAATGATTGATGGAATTGAAATGGCTGGAAGTGCAAGTGACTCTTTCTTTTTGTGTGGAATGCGATGCATGTGTTTTGCTTTGTGCTCGGTTGCACTTGTTGGTGTTGTTTATTTAGGGGATACCTCCTGTAGATACGTGAATTCTCGCCCCATAAAGCAAAGTTGATAAATGATATATAACTGTGAGGAGTCGTTCCTTATTCATTCTTCTCTTTATTCGTGCATGCCAAAAGAAACCAAGTTTTAGAAAAACAATTTTGAAAACGCGTGTTTCCAAAGTGGTGGATTTCCTCAATATGAATTTTGACGCTCGGTTATTCGCAAATAAAATAGGGAGTGGGGAACCCTATACACATTGACCTAAATAAATTCAAAGGGAATGTACAACCTATACACAAAGTCTATTCAGAAATTGACAAGAGAGAAAAGAATGCTAGGGGAAAACCTATACATCAATTCTAAAAGTCATTAAATGGGGGAGTTTGAGCTTAAAACTTCTCCCGAATTCTTCTACTTCGTCTTCGGGCTTCTGACTGACTACTCATTCGTCTTCGGGCTCCTGATTGATCGTTTGCTCGTCTTTGGGCTCTTGCAGCGAAGCGGTACTGTGATCATACAAAACAGGTTGGTGTTCTTCTGACTCTCAACAGTTTGAACTCGAACAGTCGTTGCTAGTTAATCAACTCGGGTTGGTACATCTCTTATTTTTGACTCAAACTACGTTGTCGATCTTCATGTGCTCCATCTGCTCCGACGAGGGAAATAAGGGGCGTTTTTTGAGAAAGGAAAGGTGAATGATAGAGCACAAGTTCTTTGTGAAAATCCACCACTTATGTGAAAACACGAATGACTAGTACGCTCCACGGTAATGACCGCTGCTCTTGAAGGTGGGTTGAACTTCAAAAATAGCGGGTCGCAACATGGGGACTAAATCATTTATTTTGAAATACGTTTATGAAAATCAACTTTGAAAATCGTTTTGAAAAACAAGTTTGAGATAATATCCGTGAAAAATGTTGTTTAAAATTTGTTTGTAAAAAGCATGTTTTTGAAATCTGTTTTTGAAATGAAATTTATGAGGTGTATTGTTTGAAAATCATTTATAAACAGTAGATTTTGAAATTTGTTCTTTGTAAACCGCTTGACAAAGTTTATTTTTTGGAAAACTTTGATTGAATGGGGTGTTACAAAAACTGTTTTTTAAATAACAATTTTGAAATCATTAGAGATGAATGACTTTAAAGATATTTCATTAAAGTGTTTGACATGATTCATTTTTTTAAAATCGTGGCTGATTTTTTGTGGAGCTGAGTGTGAATGATTGGGATAATCACCTTCCAGGTCAATCAATGCTTCCATACCACCGGGGGAACCGTCGTTCCTTCACTGTTCATCTCTCGGGATTTATCTCTGTTATGCCTTGTAGGGCACGTCATCAAGAAAGTCCGAAGTGCTTAAGTTCGAAAGGTCAGGATACCCGAAGCGATACAGTCACGAGCCACGGCCGGGGATTATCACAACATACTCACTTTTCGGGAAACTCGGGGAAGTACTGCATGGGAACGGGTCTCTCGTCGTCTGCACGATGAGGTGTGTCTAAAGTCCAAATTATTCGCTGACTACGCTATGTCATGTATGGGTATCCGTAAATACGGGATCCTCTATGAATTTGTAGCGCGACATTGGGCTTTAAAGACACCCGTGGTGCAGAGGACATCTGGAGAACTGAGCCCATGCAATCTTCAGGGTAAGGCAAAAGGGTGGTCAGACAGGCGGCATACAAGGGGGCAACTACCCAAGAAACCCATCCTAGACACCGGATAAGGCAGCTGGACACTGAAGGCTCATAGCTTACTATATGCTGGCTTTGACTCGAAAAGGTGTTTGAAAGGATCCTGAGTTGTTTCAAGGTGTAGACAACTACGGTCGTACCACCTTGTGGGTTTACTCCTTAACTACGAAGGACCCATACTCAGAGGGAATCAATTGTGGACCAATTGTTAATCCCGCCCGCAGATAGTGAAGGTGACACAGAGGAATGCATGCTTCTAGACTACCCGATGCAACAATGGGTTGGCTCCTTTCTACGAAGGCCCCATTTACAAAAACCGTAAATAAGCAATTATGTCATGAATGAAAAGCAGTAAACATGAAGCAGTAAACACACAATAGTAAACAAAAGTGAAGCATGCAAAGGTCAAAGCACACATGTGGTAATCAAAGTCAATTTTGAACTCTAAACACTCGTCCTAAGTATCCTCACAAAGCACACTCTAAGTGTGGTGTAGAGTAATCCTAAAGGCTTGGAAATGAATCTCTTGAAGGTTTTGAAAGAAGTTGGGGAATCCCGACAATTTTGAATGGAGTTCAGTCTTCCTTGACCAAGTTTATGAGAAAAACTTACTCAAGTTTTCCCCAGCAGAGTCGCCATTCTGTGGAGGGTGATTTTTCGGTATGAGGGGGGGTCTATCTAAATGGTCTGACTGAAAAGCCTAGATCCTAAAATGCCATTCTGTGGAGGGTGAAAACCTGTCACCTTGGCATCCCTCAAATACCTACTCTATCGTCCGTCTTTCCCAGAAAGCATAAGGGGAATGCTAGTGAGCACTACACCCGCTCTCAATGGGCTCCACGCGGACTTATGCCTCTATAAGGCGGAATTGACTAGAGTCGCCACCTAGTTTGACCTAAGGAACTAGGAAGGGAGGAAAAGGGTTCTAAGAACCGTTAATTGACTCTGATGATTTGTTGCCTATGGATAGGACTTATCTGATCATACTAGAGATTCTGCGTGGGTTCGCACTGGGTTACACCCCTTAGAAGTGGCAACGACCACGACTTCGGATTGGTGCCCGAGGAAACCTCGGTCTCCAATTGTCGGGATTGTCTTCTTTCAAAACCTTTTGAAGAGATTCATTTAAAAGCCAAGGATAAGATTAGGACGAGAATAGAGAAAGAGGGTGGATGAGGCGAGCTTTTCTGCCAAGCTAACGCCAAGAAGAGGAATTGGTGAATTCGGATGAGCATAAAATGAATGAATGAACGAGACTTAGAGTCTAATGGTTTGAAGTTCGTGGGAGCCGAAGAAGGTTTAAGAGTTTCGAGAGGCATGAAGAACACCTTAGAGAGGGAAAGGGGTTTTTTGTTTGGAATGGGGTCGCACCCTAGATGGGCTGCCTACGTACTCAACTCCCTGTCGAGATCAGACCTTACGTAGTTCATGATGTTTTGAAGTTTTTGGAGATTTTGTGATTTTGAGGGTTTTGAGGTGTTAGTCTGTGAGACGCTCGGGTCTATGAGACGTTTGGGATGTTTAGGTAGTAAGAGGTATAGGATATCAAAGTCTGTGAGACGCTCGGTCTGTGGGATATTCGAATCATTGGGATAACAAAGTCTGTGAGACGCTCGGGTCTGCGAGACAATAAGGGGTGGTTTGGAGGTGAGATGGCTGAGTGAAAAATGGCATTTTGATTGATGTGGGGTCGCACCCTATGTGGGTTGCCTACGTACTCAACTCCCTGTTGAGATCAGACCTTACGTAGTTCAGGGTTTTGGAGATTTGGATGTTTTTGGGGTTTCGAAGGAAGTAGGGTTTTGACCTTTTGGGTCTTTGAAGGGTCAAAGAGATTTTGTGGTCATATTGTGAGGTTTGACAGATTGTCGGGCTTGTTATGAAGTTTGAGGTGCAAGGGTCTATGAGATGCTCAACTCTGTGAAGCATTTGAATTTTTGAAATGATGAGGTCTGTGAGACATTCGGGTCTATAAGACTGTCGAGGCTTGAAAGGGTTATCAAATTTTGAGAGGTTCATGTTTTTGGGATGTTGAGGGCTTTCGAGGTGTTTGAATTTGATGAGTCAATTGAGATGTTCGAATTTGTAGAACTGTTGAGACATTCGAGTCTATTGAGCTGCTGAGACATTCGGGTCTGTTGAGCTGTTGAGACGTTCGAGTCTGTTGAGCTGCTGAGACGCTCGAGTCTGTTGAGCTGCTGAGACGTTCGAGTCTGTTGAGCTGCTGAGACGCTTAGAGGTTCGAGATGCTTGAGTTCTAAGGAGTTTGAGATTTATGATGTTTGGAATTGTTTGGGATTGAAATGAAATTGAATTGAATTGGGAATGAAATGAATTTTGAAATGAATTGGATTGAAATTGAGATTGAATCTAATTGAATTAAGAATTGAATTGGGCTTGAATGGAAATGAATCGGGTTAGAATTGAAATGAAATGGATTGAATTGAATTGAATTGCATCGGGTTCGAATTGAATTGAATTGAAATGAATTGGATTGAATTGAATTGGGCTTTAGAAAATGAGTCAGATTGGGCCTTGAAGAATGGCCGAATTTGGTTTGGAAAAAAGGGCCAGGTTTGGGCTTTGTAAAATGGGCCGGATTGGGCCTTGGTTTAGGCTCTGTAAAATGGGCCGGATTGGGCCTTGGTTTGGGCTTGATTTTTGGACCAGACATGGGATAGAGATTTGGGCAAGAATGGGCCTTGTGATTAGGGTCCGATTTAAGATTTGAAATTTGGGCCGAGTTAGGCTTCAAATTGGGCCTCAGCTGGATGATTTGAAGTTGGGATTGACAATGAATTGGAATGAATTTTGAATTGTGTATGAAGAATGTTTGATGAGTGAGTGTGAGAATGATTGCTTTTGAAATGTATTTGATGTCAGAAAGATCGATTTGAAGGGTGTTTGATGAATAAGCATGAGAGGGTTTGATTTTGAAGAGTGTATGATGTGTGAGTATGAGAAGGATTGATTTTGAAGGATGTTCGATGAGTCAGAAGGATTGTTTTGAAAGAGTGTTGATGAGTCAGAAGGATTGTTTTGAAAGAGTGTTTGATGAGTATGAGAGATTGATCTTGTAGTGTGTTTGATGAGAGAGTGTGAGAGTGGTTTTGAGGAGTATTCGATGAGAGAAATCGATTTGAAATTGACTTTTGGGTGAATTTGGAATTGAGTTTTGGGTTTTGAATTGGATTTTTATTGGTTGAAACGAATCATTGATGTGGGTTTTATTCTGACAATTATGTGTTTGGAAAATTTTATAAAGGAAGGGCATTCCCACCGACCAGACTCTACGGCCCGTTTGAGTGAGAAACATCCCGGACCTAGAAGCTTCTCTAAACTGGACCATAGAAGCTATTCTATGGCTACATGTGCTAAACCAATCTATCAATTTATAAGACGAAACTGACAAATATAAAAACGTTCAATGTATAACGGAGTCGAACATGTATAAACAAGCATTCAAGAATATGTACAAAAGATAGTCAAGATAAAGATAATCTGGCTAGCGACCATTCAAGAATATGTACCAGAGATAACCAGGATAAAGATGATCAAGGCAACAAATACACAAAATTATGAAATACAGGACTATAATAGATAGTACAACTAATTGACAGATTACAACTCATGATAAGAATTAAAGTGCCAAATTAAAAAGAGCTGCTATGGGGGGTCACATCGACGCCGCCTCACTCGAGCTGAAGGGGATCCGATACACCAACCGTTTTTTTTTTGTGTTTGAAGGGAGAGTTCCGATAGTCCTAGCCAAAGTCCAGCTCCTTAGTCCCCAAGCGGTTCCTCGTTCCTCAAGCAATACGTACATGTCATGGAACACAGACAAAGAGACACAAGATTAATTAGTAATGAAATGTAAGAGGGTTGGGGTGTGTGCAATGGGATCATACGGCCCCTCTCAATGGGAGGAAAGGGGGGAATCTAATCATCTCCCACACTCCAACCGAGAACATAGAAAAGAGTTTCAAACTGCCAACAAATGCTACGGATTGTAAGATAAATCAAGCATTGGGGTTGCTACTCAAATTAATTCGTCATCTTAGATTATGAAAACAAAGTGTAGTAAGATAGGGGTTGTGAGTCATGTGGGATCATACCTAGAAAGGGGTTTACATCATTTCCCTCTAAGATGAAGAATTAATAAGGACAAACCGCCAACGAGTGATTTATCTTAACGATCATAATATTCGGGCAAAACTATCACTCGATTTATGTTCTTATCTAAACGCAATGAGGCAAGTTATGCTAGTTTCAACTTATTTTCCAAACCAATATCGATGCGCAAGGGACAATTAAATACTAAACGTGAGTGAATCATAGTAAAGGCGGGAAGATAGAATTTCCAAACCCATAGAAGTGAAGCCCAAAGCGCAAAGGTATTGTCGATTTGCATGATCCAAAGTCAAACTTGCGAGTCCAGAAAGCGCGATTCGAGTCAAGCCCAGCCGTGTGAAGTCAATTGCATATGTACCTCGTTTAAGACATGAAAACAAGGTATAAGCAGCGATGAAATGAAGCGAAAAGCGCAAAGGCCAACAGAATCTTGACGCATGATCACGAGCCCATAATTAGCCAGCTCAAATCCAAAAGTTGAAAGTCGACAAGCTCTTGCAACAGATATCAACAAATATAGCATCAGAACGAATATGACTTTCAATTTTACTGGTGGGTCCAAAATTCCCAAAAGGCCAGAAAAGGGCGGATCCCACATTTCGATACTTGAGTCTGATTATCCAAACCCAACATCAAGATCTAGCATCAGTACTGAACTCAAACTTCCATCAAAATCAGTCACCAAGGTGAGCAAACGTAACGCAAATAGGACCGAATTAATTACAAACAACCTCCGAGTAAAGATTGAATCGGCACCACAACTGATTAGGCCAAAAGCAGTCAACTGTGATTTCCCCAAACTCGAATGTATAACGCGCAAGGGAAAATATCAGCTGAAAGTAATTCAAAGCCTAAATACGCCACAAGACAAACACAACACTGGCATCAAGTCGAACTCCCAAACCGCAACTGTAGTATCGTACGCTAGGTGTAATCTTACTAGGGCCCAACAGTTAACAAAAGAGGAGGCAGTGAACTTTCCCACCCCGACAAAATGAAACGCAGAAGCGCAAGGTTCACAGGCAGTATAGGCAATCTTTCGGCCGCCAATTCAAAGAGGTAAACAAGTAATTCACTGATCAGCAATGCACCAAACAGATAATAAGCAACATTGCCCAACCCATCGGCTTGACAAGGCAGAAGTCAAACCAAGGATCCAGAGAGATAGAGAAGAATCAATTGAGAATACACCAGATAAACACCCCACCATGGCAACAAAGAGATAGCTTACAGCTAGAGATGAATCCCCTTACCGAAATTAAGCAGGCCCAGCATGAGAACTTGGGACAACAGGAAAGGTTACCACGTCGAAACATATTACGAAAATACTGACAGCTTTAAAGGAGATTTAACATAGTCAGAGGCGGAAAGACCAGTTCCCCTTAGCCAAGCTTGCCGAAGGATCAAACGAAAATCCGCAAGTCCAGCAAGAGAACAAAACAGAAGGAGTGAGTAATCATAATCTAACAGGGAACGGGGACAATAGAGACCTCAGCTAGTCTCGCAAAAATGGAACCAACAAAGAAATCAATGATAGCATGATGATAGAGTTGACATTTCAAAAGCTGGTAAGAATGACCCTGGTGGTGAGGATGAAGGTGGCGCAGAGCATGTAATTTCCTGATTCGTCAGCTAGGGTTGCTCGAAATCCACCGATGCCAACCTTGAAACCATGAGAAAATGTTCTGCTGATGAATTGTGGCAGCTACCATGGAAAGAGGAGAAGGGAGGTTCAGTGTTTCCGACGAAGGAAGTGTTTGGGACTTCGAGGATGAGCTTTCGTTCTGGGTTTTTGAGATGGAACGACGAGTAGAAGGATGGTCGAGATAGAGAGAAGATGGAGGCGGTCGCTTGGTGGCGAGATTATGACTGTTTCAATTTCCTGAGATGGAGCAACGGGAATTCTTGTCTGATTTTCTTTGAAAGAACGTTCGACCAAGAAGAAAACTGGGAGACATAGCGATGAAGGAGACGGCGGGTGTCTCTGGGTTTTTGGGTTTCTTCATCTCGGGAAGGAAAAGAAAAAAAAAAAAAAACGAGTACCGATCGTAGCCAGTAATACGGAGACTTTGAAGATGAAGGAAGAATAAGGGTGATGGCAGACCGAGAATGAGGAATCGTGATTTGATTTGGTTTTTTTTTTACCGGTGAATAACAACCATGGAAATCGGGAGCTAGACGGCTACAGTTTTTTGTTTCTGGGGATGGAAGGAATAAAAATGACCGAGAGATCAAGCCAGGAGAAGGAGACGCGGGTGATCACTGTTAAGTGAAGAATCACTAGGGTTTTTCTTGTTGTCATGAGAAAGGGTGGCTTCTAGGGTTTATGAGTGGGCTTTGTGTTTTTGTTTGGGCTTGGTAGGTCCAATACTAGGTGCTGGAATGGGTTTAAGGGTCTGGGTTAGGCTGGAGTTCAACTAAGTGTGGATTGGGTTCGTAAGATGAAAATGAGTGTGTATAAATAGAAATGAAAATAAAATACTAATGCTATAGTAGAATAAATAAAATATAGAAAAAAGTGTATGAATAAAATAAAATATAAATAAAATAAATAGAATTAACAACAAAATAGATAGTGAAATAAGTGAATAAACAAAAGGGGACCCTTGAAACTGGACTGTCAATGGAAATTCATTTTCGAAGAATTGTGTTTTTTTTTTTGAAATTTTTTGAAAAAGATTATAAAATGATGGTTTCGTCTAAGCACGCACGTTAATATGTTTTGAAAAAAAGAAAGGCGACAACCCCTCTTATTATTTCGGAATTTGCTTTATGGGGTGAGAATTTTTGGTGTCTACAACCCCAAACTTAGATATGGTGTTTAAATGATAAACTAAGATATAAGGAGGCTAAATAATGCCTTAGAAACATTTCTAATCAAAGGAAATATAAGGAAACACCAAAAGAGCAGTTTAAGCAAAAACGTGCTCTAAGCTTGGAGAGACTTGGGAGAGTACCAAAATGTTGTTCTAAGACCTTAGTAATATCCTAATGGTCATTTTAAATCAATTACCAAAGAAAACCAAGCTTGAAAACAAGTTAAAACACAAAATGGGCTTTAAGGAGTCTTAAAGCACGTTTTTGAAAAATTGTCTTGTAAATGAGTTTTGAATGGCTAAATGTCCATCATTACTCTTTAATAATGTGTACTATATAGTATCACATTTGGAAGCCTATATCATGGGAAATCAAAAATTTCACAACAATGTGCCTTGTTTTGTGAATAGTAAATTAAATTAAGCTAGTTTATAACATAAGTCAATATAAGTGAGATATTTGGTCAACAAAGACTTAAGTACCCCTTGTTACTAATGGGGGCCGGTTTCTTATAAGGTGAGTCACCACCTTCATGACTCATTAAGCAAATAAAGATTTGTAAAGCAAAAGTACTATTCACTTTTTACATAAATATCACACTTTAGTGATTCTCTCTCCTCACTTCTTCATTCTCCTTTGTTTCCCACGGTTTTCTTGCTCTCTCTCCCTTCTCCATTAACGTGAAGCATACCTCCATGCTAGCTTCATCTAGCTTTGCACACAACTCACTCATTTAGCTCCAAAACCAAAACAAATTACATATTCTCCTTAGTTAGCTCAAGCTCTCTCTTTCTATCTTTTCAAAACTTCAAGAGCTTCATTTTGGTGCCAAGTCAAACCACCATTAGAGGAGGAAATTCAAGTTTGGAGACTCCATTGGCTTCTCCATTCTCTTAAGGTAAAGAAAGTGTAAGAAAATCTAGGTTTCCATCATTTTCTTCCTTGTCCGAAAATTTGCACTCATGGGACTCCATGTTTATGCCTTGTTCTAGCTTGTTTTCTACTCTTCAAAGGATTGAGGAGGTCCTTCTTGCTTCATATCCAAGCTTGTCTTGAGAAACCAAGGTAAAACAATCACCTTAATACCTTAAAGCATATTTTTAACCTAGGGTTTGTTCCTTAGGGTTAATGTATTATCTAGTACTCATTGGAGTCATTGGATATTGGTTAGAACATTGGCAAGGAGATATATATTGGTGACCGAGATTGAGCAAAGGAAAACTTAAGGAAGAAAGCTTTTAAAGCTTGTAAAAGAACAAGGTAAATTACTTACCTTAAGGTGTTTTATTGTTTAAGGGAATGGGATTTAGATATGTGATGAGTTTAGTGTAGAGTTTACATTAGAAAAGGGTTATATAAAACCTAGGAGAAACAATGAGCATATTTGTGAACTTGTGACTAAAGAGCAAATGAGAAGAAGAGATAGTTAAAACAATGTTGAGGTGAATTACAAGAAGCATTTTATTTCAATGGGAGCCTTGTTGTGTGTATTCGCAGGTTGAAGGCAAATATATGTGGAAATTCAGTGGTTAAGATTATTGTCATTTAAGGGCCTAAGTGCCAAGCATTTAAGTTTATGCACTATAAGATGATGTGGTGTAGTTTTGGTGTGTGTAAATTGTGTGTTAAGGTGTTGTGATGAGAATTTGAGTGGTATTGGTTGTTTGATGGAGAAAAACCAAGTGTTAGGATGTACTATATACTAGAGAACCCATGGCAAAATTTAAAGGAGAACTTAAGTGTTTAAGATATTCTAAGGGGATTTAATGACTAAGGAAGTACTAGGATGTTCTATGGGTTGTCTTGATGAAAAAGGGTGAGGTTAAGGTGTTCTAATGACTTACAATGACTTAGGTATTACTATGAAGGATTTAGGAATCAAGAGAATGTAATTGAGTATTTAGGACTTAGGCAAATGTTGGTAAACAACTAGGAAGGAAATAATGTGTTGATGGATGGAAGTTTAAGCTTGTGAAGGAACTTTAAGTAAATGCACAAAAGAGTTTTAGATGGTGAAAGATGCTTGGGAGATGATGTTATAGTGGTGAGGAAAACATTTGGCATAGTGGTTACATTAGGTATGAACCACCACCTAGAAACCTAGTGGAAAACATTACAAGTGTTAGCATTATTACAAGGAAAATGCATAATGACTAAGATGAATCTTGGTGAATGATTTAATGTGTTTTGAGGAGGGCTTAAGGTGTGTTTGAGGTGCCCAAATGAGGTTATAACATATTAGGATATATGAGGAGAAGTTTGGAGTTAAAAAAGAATTTAGAAATAAGGTTCTGGAGCCGACCGACCTTAGGACCGGACCTGCAAGGTTGGTCGAGCTCAGTTTACACTGCCGGAGAAAGTTTCTGGAATCGACCGGACTTACAAGTTCGGTCGGGCATGTATTTTGTACGGTAATAAGTCTCTGGAATCGACCGAACATGGGACCGGACTTGGCAAGTTCGGTCGAGCTTAAATTTCCCTCGGGGAAACTCTCGGGAATGGACCGACCTTGGGACCGGACTTGCAAGGTCGGTCGGGGTAGATTTTTTTTAAACGGTAAAGTGTTCTGGAATGGACCGACCTTAGGTAAGGTCGGTCGGAAGTTCGGTCGAGCCTAAAAAAAAAAAAAAAATTGAATTCTAAGAATGGTAATAGGTAATAAGGTATACCTTTGGTAGGGTGGTAATGATTGGGACCCTAAGAACTTAAGGAATTAAGTTAAGTTAAGTATAAATTTTAATGTTTAAAGTTAAGTTTGTAAGCTAAGTGGCAAAGACTTGAGAGGTTGTTGAATGGGAATCTTTAGGGACTAAGTGAGTTAAGTAAGGTACAAATAACTAATGACCTAAAAATGAATGAATGTTTTAGGTTTGTGAATTGGGACCCCGAAGAAGGTTAATCAAACAACTATCGACGGTGAACTGTACAATCCTTCTTGTGACCTGCTTGCTAACGAGGTGTCCCTCGGCTTGTGTGCTATCTGTTTAATTGCTATGACTAAAACAAGATAAAGCATGCAACCGGTTATATTTGTTCTCGTTGTGTACGTGTTATATTTACACTAACACGCGAGACTTGAGATTGTTACTAACCAAGTTTAGTACATACTGAGTTAAGAATAAGAATTAAGTTTGGTGGTTGTTGGTTAATGCCCGTTAAGGCTTAGCTAGCACATGGTGATTAAGATTTCTACTAACTGGAACTTGAGAGAGGAAACCCAGGACCGATCTCCGGTCATGCATGCTAAGGAAAAGGGGGACGGTATCTGAATCAGATCCGCCCTCCGCTTAAGGACTTGTCTTCAGACTTGTAGCCTAGGGCCGGTTGCCGGCTCAGCTATGCTAGACTCTCGTCCAGAGTAGGTGGCATTAAGATGGTGCGGTGGGATCACCTAAATCCCAGGTTCGAATTAAGGTACAACCATTCCCTTCCAGGAACGGTTTGTATACTGAGAATAAGTTAAGATTGAGATTAAGGTTAGGAACTGAGATTAAGGAAATGAGGACTAAGGAGGGGGTTACTAACCCACTTGATAAGGGAACGCTTGAGTCGTTCATTGTTTGTGAACTATATGTGTTCATCTATGGTTATTGTTATTGCACTTCATATTATGCTTGTGTATGTAATCAATTTCCATGCTATCGACAATTAGTCGTCGTAGCCCCGTTAGCTTGGGGGCCATGAGAGGGTGTACCAGCATTCGTGCTGACCCCCTCGGGGGCTATTTTTACACTTGCAGGTAAGAGACCCATGAGGACGCACTACGAGAGTAGGAGCGGTTAGACTTAGGGTGGGATTTTTATTTTGAGTTCGGGTTACGCCTGTTCACCCGACTGTTTATATTTAAACTAATGTAAGGTTGTGGTTATGGTTTAGCTACTTGTACTCGGTTGGTTGTGGTATCGTGGATGGTGATGTTTTGGGTTGGTTAAGTATTTTGGACAAGTATTGTAAATGTTAAGGCCGGTATATTCTAACGATCAGACCGTGGCAAGGTCCAGGTGTTTATGATTTCCGCTGCGACATATTCGTTTAAGTGTTCAGTTTTGCGATAACCATGATTGGCTTTGGAAGGGGTGTTACATACCCCCCCCCCCCAATACTCCAAAAACCACCATAGGACAGCTAAGAACGTTGAAGTCATTTTTAGGGTTTGTAGTACAGGGTTTATGGTCGTTAGTGTCGAGTAAGTGATGACAATATAAAGTGTAAAACTAATGCAAAAAAGATTAACCTGCCCCTCAAACACCATAAAAACCACCATATGAATGCTAAAAACGTCGAAGGCATTTTTATGTCATTTTAATGACCTTTGATCCACTTTTTAACAACATTTGGTTGACCTTTTAACAACCTTTGATTCACTGTTCCTAAACCTGAAACATATTTTGTACATTCCAAAAATAAAAAAATAAAAAATTTATCAAAACATATTCTTGTTTGGTCTTATTAACAATGGTATAAAATTTATGTTATTTGGTCTTATATATATAAGATACAACATTTTATAGTTTTGCAAAATAATAAAGTAAAAAAAAAAAGAAACAATAGCCACCTTGGAACCTGGCGCTTAATAGATACGTATAAAAAAGCTTCGTCAGTTAAGATGCCCCGTTATGGGGAGAGATGAAGGGGGCAGCTGCAGATTAATTTTTGCTGGACCCACTAAATGGATGATGGCTCTTATTTTCATCAGACGCTGCTTAGACTAGCTTATCAGTTTTACAATTTTAATCTGGTAGGTCCCACACACCTTCATCTCTCCCATGTTACCTAAATTTATAAATATTGTTCGCTCTCCCGTCTTCTCCTCAATCAAATCACGACTGTTCCCTACCATCAATCAAATCGCAACTGTTCCCCTACCACTCTCTATAAACCTTGCTCTCTCTAAACATTAAGCTCTCTTCTCAATCGAAACCATCCCAGAAATTCATTTCCGCCGCGGCGCCTCTTCTCTTCCTTTCTTCCGATATCTGCGCTCGCCATCTTCATCAATATTATAGCTTCCAATCTCTGCAACCCGACCAAACTGGTGATGATGAAGGCAGACCACATGCAGGCGTCGATATCGATCGGCTCCTCGAGCTCTCTCCTCTCCGCTATCGGTACTATTGACTGCGAACATTATACACACCATTCCCTATCCTTATTTTCACACACTCTTTCGATCTTTTCGATCGGTATTAATTTTTTTGCAAATAAATAGCACGAACAGGAACGTACATGCCCTATCGCACGCACGGCGCCTCTGGATTACAACCCCAACTAGCAAAAAAACATACATGGGCGCTAGATCTATTGGCTCTATTCTGCTGATTAGGTAATTTTGCAAACCAAACTTGTTAATCAACATACATGCTCTGTTGGTTGGGACTTGGGATTATAAGGCGTGAAATTAAGTGTGGGTACTGCTTGGGAATAATTTTGACATAAAGACATAGCATTACGTTTCTACAAATACCACATCAAACTTTTAAGTTCATTCACATTCTTCTCAGGTTTGTTATCCGGTCAAGCTAGGCATTCCAATTAACCCTCTAATGTTTTGGAAATCTATATGACCACCACTGGCCATATTAGACCTCTAGCTACTTACAACTTCTAATTTCCTGTACTTATTATTTTGTATCCCTCTACATTTTTTGGCTAGCGCCTATGCAACCGTCGATTGTCATCAACTTGTAATTAAAAAAAATTGAACCCGGACATCCCACCAACTTTATTTTCATTCACGACCTTCTTTGTCCCCTTTTCCTTTGGTCACATCTGACTAGTATATATGTTGTGCAAGCTTCCAAGCTCCTGCTATGCTGCCTTTAAGGCATTGCTGGAGCTTGGAAGCTTTGGAGAAGGTGAGATCTTCGTGCCTTCTCTTCTGCATCTTCTTTCTCCTCTTCTTTTCTTCCTTTCTCTCTTCTTCTTCTTCTCTCTCTCTGTGTGTGGTACTCACTTAACTGTTTAGCCAATTTCTTCAACCTCTCTGCTTCTGAGTTATCTCTTTCACCCTTTCATCTGTATACGCCTCTGTCTCTTTTGTACCATGCTTTTCTTCTTCTCTCTCTTGTATCAGTAGAAGAATCATAATGATCGTCGGTACTTTCATCTTTAGCGAATTGGAAATTTCTTCTCAGGTACATATTACAAGTACTTTTGGGTTTGAATTGGTAATGTAACTATTTGTGCATGTTTGATAAGTTTAAATGGTGTGCTTAATTGCTTTTATAATTCTCGCGTGCAGGTTGTTGATTTCTTCTCAATACTTATTCACAAGCCGATCTCAAGTTTTTCAAGGAGCACACATGTGTTGAAAGCACTAAATTGTTCAGAAGAAGTCATGAGTTGTAGCTAGCTATCTTTTATTTTTTCAAATGGTTTTATTGTTATGATCTAACTTGAACCATTTTTAGTAGTTTGATTTATAACAGGTTACAAATGTTGTAGTTGATCGGTACTACACTTTTGCCGGTGTGCTGGTATAATTAATGAAAACAAAGAACTGTTGTTGTATCTATTGAAATTCACCAGTTTAGTTGATCTGGTTTATATAATACAAACAGGTTGTGAATGGCAATTTGTGATCTGTAGTGCGCAATTAATTTTGACTTATGCTCAGGGTAATAAATTGTATAAAAATAAAAATACTAAAAAAAATTAATTGCGCATACACTATAGCTAACTTGTCAGCACTATTGGCAACACTCTGTGGATTTTGTCAGCACTACGTGAGTGAACATCATCGATCTTGAGTTCGAAACCCACCATAGGCCAAATAATTTTCGCGCTATTTTTTAAATTTCGTTAGACTTTAACACAAAACAAGCCCCCGTGTTGCCGCCCGCTTTAGGGTCAACTGACTTAAGATTACGGTTTTACTAAAACCGTAATCTAAAGTCCCCGACCAATGATGATGGTCCACGACGTCGTTCTTCCCAGACGCCAAATATTTCCGCTCGGTTGTGCAGCTATCTTTGAAGTGAATCGAAGATGAATAGAAAAATATAGCTGGTCATGACTCCCGCTCGGTTTTGAAATTTTTAATTATACGTTCGTGTGACAATATCGCGCTTGATTGCATCTCACCGCTGTATTACATGCAACAGTTGGATGCCTACACATGAGAAAAGTAAAAAGGACATTTTACTGAAGAGAAGCAATACCGAGGGCCATGAAGAAAAAGCCTATCGAAGTAAGACAAGAAGGCCAGCTACCGGTAGAAACCCCTGATGAAGTTGGTCAGACGTAGTAAGGCCACAACGATCTCGTCCCGTACAATGAGTGAATTCAGATTAATGTAGCTTTAAAATAACATTTGTCATTGTTTTACCGTGGTACACACTTGTCATAATTAGTGACAACTGGATGGGATAGTCATAGTACTCCACGCTAAAGATCCCAAAAGGCCTGATCTGTGTTGGTTGACGATAATACGTATTTTGTGTTCTGATAATAGTAGTATTTTTTTGAACCTGCGTACGGGTGTTATCCATAACGATGGGTTTACGTGAGTATAACCCTCTGATCAACAACGTCTGCATTTACTCATGTACGACGTTTGTTTACAAAATAAAAAAAGAATAAAAAGAAAAAAAACGAATTTGTGTCACTCTTCTGATAGAATCAACAATAGACGTGTCTTATTTAGATTCCTCACACTTAATTGAGATAAAAAAGTTTACACGAGGCAATAACTGAAGCCGGTTTACTAAAAATGCGAACCTCGCTAGCCACATTTTTAGACGGAGTTGCTGATAGGTCTATAATTTTTCTGTACGGTACGGGGGTCCTTTCAAATCACGACCGCTCGGCAGTCAAGGTTCGAGTTTCATGATTACCGTCTGCCGAGGGTTTGTAAAACCGTAAGTGCTACCCACTACTATGGACTACATGTGTATCTGTTCAATTAAGCGATATGATAAATAATGTAAATTCAACAACATATTTGTTCAATAAATGTTGATGTCAAACTAACTACTGTTTACATCATGGCCTGTCAGTTCGCCTGACTGAACAGCTACAGTACGGTGAGCATGCGTAAACAATACTCTTTTGTCAACGGCGTTGAAAATTTGAACCGTAATCATGACCTGTTATTATTTTCACGTATGCTTCGTATGTCGATCTTGTATGCTGGGGTTAGGGAGCTGTAGTAAGATTTATAAAACTATTGTAGTTATTACAAATTTAGGAAACTCTGGGGGCGATAAAGAAAATAGAACAGATTGATAAGATTACATATATTGTTTGTGGCATAATTGTAACGTTACAAAAGTTTATGAGGAAAGAAGTACGACAGAATTGCGTGAGCACTACCCTCGCTTCCGTGCGATGTTTAACATGTTTGTTTAATTAGACCTACACACATACTATCTTTTTTACGGTGCATCGGTAACTACAAAACGCTTCCTTTCAAATCACCGCACCAGTAATGGCGAGGATCCTTTGTAGACGTGGTGCAAAAGATCTTAAACCAGAAGAGTATCACCTACTTTAATCGATTCGGTAAATAATTTAATTGTGTATTTGTTCTAGTGTACACGCCTTTTCATGATCGGATGCAGGATTACCAACCCTGTAGATGTTCAAGACCGTTACCCATGTGCAGGATGCTTGTTGTGCCTACTGTTCCAACTTATTTTACCGAGATTTCATGAACTGTTGACATATGCAAAATATGATTTCCATAAAGTTTGACGACGTAGATGAAATAACTAGGTATGATTAGGGGTGAATTCATAATTATGGATAAATTACGGTAAATGCAGTATCCTGGGGGTCAACCCTGGGTAGACTCAGGGTGTTGACTGGCCAATTATGTAAGAGAAACGCTGATAATATAAATTTAATAAAGTTAAGGAATTAAAAGTAAGATTTATAAAATTAGTGTCAAATTACAAATTTCTGAAAGTTTGGGGGCGATAAAGAAAATAGAACCGACCAGGGGCTGTTAGAAAATTACTGGAGGTTAATTTTGGGGCTAAAGATGGAATTAAATTCATAAGCTTATATAATATATCATATTGACATTGTAAAGTCTGTGTAGAAATAATGTAAAATGCGGAAATGTAATGTGCAGAAGCGAGAATATAGACAGCTGGCATGGGAATGAATTTAGTATATGGTCGTTAATGTCATAAATGATAATATTGGGTCTAAATGGAATTATGATGGAAATTAGTATAAGATATAAGAGATATTATAATTCACATAAATCGTTGCATGTGAATATTAAAGAGCAACTGAGATACAAGATGTACAGTTGGGAACTTAGTAAAGAATAATATAAGGTACAATATGGCATGTTATAACATCAGCAACATAAGGGAATCAAGTGCTTATTCACCTGAAACAATGAGGATAAACATTACAAAAGAGAATTATATAATTCATATAGATTAATATTTAATTTAGGGAAATTTCACCAAATACCACTGAGTTTTTGCTTAATTCACGATATACCACTGTGTTTTTAAAATTACATAGGATAACACTAAGTTTTTACTTATTTCGTCAGATAACACTCTGTATCATATTATGTTAAATGTTACATTAATATCCCTAAAAAAAGGCTAAACTACCCATATAAATAGTTAAACAAAAGTAGTGTCTTATGAAATTTATCAGTATGACAAATCACTTTCAAGTTGTTAATTAATAGCAGGGGTAGTTTAGTCATTTTCCTGGATTATTAACGGAACATTTAACAAAATATGAGACAGAGTGTTATATGATGAAATAAGTAAAAACTTAGTGTTATCCTGTGTAATTTTAAAAACACAGTGGTATATCGTGAATTAAGCAAAAACTTAGTGGTATTTGGTGAAATTTCCCATTAATTTATGACCTGAGGTGAATTATACATTACATGTAGTAGTCTGATAAGCCGCAGACTTATCATATTTTATGCACTAGATTTAGTATTATATTTATCTAAATAAAGTTATATTTATGTTATTTATGCTTATTATGTGTTAAAGTATAATATTGTACAGATTTATGTTTTTGAGTTTTCTGTGCAAGGAATGATTTTCTAGGCAAAAGTTAATTAAAGCCGGACTCAATGCCGGGTGGATCCTGCACGGCATGAACACAGAACAGAAAAGAGGCCTTGCCGGATGCGATGCCGGGTAAATGCTATCCGGCATAAGTGTAAAATCGCCTCGATTGACCATACGACAGCACATGTGATCCACGTGTTTTCCAACCGCTGCCGGGTGTGATGCCGGGTAATTCCTACCCGGCATAAGCACTGTTTCGCACGGACATCGACGGTTTCGACCGTTAGCAGTTGGGCGCATTTAACACGTGTGCTGGCTATTGGGGACCCGGCACGACGCCCGACATCGACACAATTAATGCCTATAAATAGGCCGAGGAAGGCTACAATTTAACACACTTCAACACCCCTATACACTCCATTCACATCTCTATTTACGCCCCATTCCATTGTTGGTGTCCAAGGAAGTTTCTACAGTTCCATCCACGCGAAGAAGAAGAAGATCCTGTCGGGTTAAGGCTATGACCATTCCCTTCTCCCCTTTGTATTCTCTTCTTGTAGTTGTGTGGATGGAGATGTAGAACTCCTTGCTTATTCTTGGTTAGGGATGAATTCCTTCTTGTAAACAATATGATTTCTTTAATATAATTTTCAAGTTTATTTTGAGTAAGGTTCTTATTGAAAGAGAATAGGTTGATCTCTTCTTCTCTTCTTGCAATTCTTACTTGTGGAAGACAAGTCCCAAGTAAGATAGGTTAGACTCTCTTAATGGTCTTTCTACTCTCTTCTTATGAATTAAGAGTTAGTAGTGAGAGTGAAGATTAACCCACATTTCCCATTACTTTGTTCATTTCGTGGCATGATATATGCTCGGTTTGTTAATAGGTAGTGAGTCTTCTGTTTTCTACTCGGAAACTGGAGAAAGAGTATGCATTATGACTATGCCGGATGCACTGCCGGGTGGCCAATGTCCGGCATATTCAATGTCTTTGAATATGCCGTGCAAGTGGTATCCGGCAGGACACCCGGCGTGTTCAGTTGTTGGTTAATTCGAAGGCCTGTGTTTATGTTTAGAGTTCATATTGATGCTTAGATGGTTTCACACCCTGGATCAAGGATAATTTCATTGTAATTACCACATAGTTTAGTTAGTTTTATTTAGATTAGAAAACATTTCAATTTCCCCCCTTGTCTTAGAATAGGTATTACCGGATTAGGACTAATTTTCTATAAGTCCCTTGGGTACGATACTCTCGGTCGTAATATATTTACACTATACTCCGACCGGGTTTTATTTTGCTACCCGTAGTAGAGTTGTAGGATTAATTCATTATTTTATTCATTTTATATATAGTTTTTCCTAACAATTTCTCTGTTAGCAAATTGGCGCCGTTGCCGGGGACTTGGAATTAGTCCAAGTCCTAAATTCGGTAAAACGCCCTTATTCTTTATTTTTTTGATTCTTTGATTCTTTGATTTCTTTGATTCTCTAATTTATTTTCGCCCTTAGTTTTGCAGACTTGAATGTGCCGTGCTTGGTGCCGGGCGTCTGTCACCCGGCCAACTCGGAGGAAGTCTGATGCCGGATACGTTTTACCCGGCACTGCGTCCGGCATGTTCAAAGTTTCTCAAAATTTATTACAGTATTGAGTTCTTGGCAATTTAAATTTGTTCTTGCTTGCGCCCATTCATTATTTATCTCTTCTAATAGTCCCTATACTTTGATTCTTTAATTTAGATTTCGAGAATGAACTTGCCGTGTATTATGCCGGATCTCCTATACCCGGCTTCTCGGAGGAAGTCTTATGCCGGGCGGGTTTGATCCGGCATGTCACCCGGCATGCTCAATTCCTCTCAATATTTTTGTCGTAAATTATAGGGGCAATTAGGAGTGATCTCAATCTCGTATTTACTTTTACTCTTATTTAGATTATCCTTTACATTATCTTTTAATTAAGATATGTTCGATTTTTGGTCACGCCGGGCAACATGCCGGTTATTATAAACCCGGCAATAGTGGAGGAAGTCCACTGCCGGGTAAGATTCGCCCGGCACGCTGTGCGGCATTACCAAAAATTTAATTCTCCTTGTATTTTCGTAAGTCTAATTAAGACAGTATATTAATTCTTTTATTAATACTAAGTATTATAATGTTATGTCTTGCTCCTCTTATATTTCAAAGGTGAATGCTTCTTCGGTCAACAAGTACTCCTGAAAATTTAGCCAACTTTGATCCGGAGATCGAGAGAACCCTGCTTCATACTTTAAGGCAACAACGAATTCTACAAGAAGCAGATCCTACACCAATGGCAACACCTACCATCCGTAACATAAACCGGCCTTCTAACCAAGGCCAGAAACCAGCAATCGACCTTCCTATCCTTCCTCAAACCGAATACGATGAATGGCAGAAACTTAAGCCATATCATCAAATTAGATGCATAAAAGAGTTAGGATTGTTCGATGGTACGAATCCGGACGATGCTTTGCTCCACGTCACCAAATTTCTACAGCATACAAACAGCCTAACCTCCACAAACAATGTCCTCCAATACGCCAGACTTGCTCTCTTCCCCCATAGCCTTACGGGGAACGCCAGCAAATGGTACCACAGTCTAACCCCCAGTACCATCACCACATGGGAGGACATGGCAACCAAGTTTTATGACAAGTTCATGCCTCCAAGTCGCACCCTGGAGATGATCGCCGATATTTACAACTTTAGGCAACCAGGCTCGGAGAACATCTGTGAGACTTGGGACAGATTCAAAGGGTTGCTTCGCACATGTCCACACCACGGCCTCACCAAGGAACAACTATCTCAGTTGTTTTACAAAGGATTGATCAATCAATGCAAGACGATGATCTTATCCTCCCTTGGCGCAGACATATTGAAGAAGCCTGGAGATCAATTCCTTAGTGGAGTTGAATCTCTTTGCGAAGAGATTAGAGATTGGGCCACCGGTGGAACCAGGGGCAGTACCACTGGTTTATATCAAGTGGGAGAGGGCGACTCCAAACTCGACAAATTGATGAAAAGTTATGAGCAGTTGTTGGAGAGCAATGCCCAGACATCAACGAAGGTTAGCGCTCTACAGAAAGTGGTGGAGCAAATAGCAATGAACAAACTTCCTCAACAAGCGAACGTGGTTAGTGCACGACCACACGCTTCGAGCCCTGACATTCCAGACTTTCAGCATGTTGAGGAAGTCAATTATGTGGGTAACCAAGGGTTTCGGCAGCCATGGCAACAGGGGAACCAACCCCCTCAACACTTCCAGAGTCAAGCCGGCTACCAGGGAGGTCCAAGGCAATTCAGACCATCCCATCCTGCATCATCATCAGAGCCTGAAATGGCTGAACTTCGTGACATGATGTCAGCCCTGATGAACAAGACCCAGGATACTCAAAATGAGATCTCGACCATTCGCAAGGAGCACAAATCGTTGCAGTTGCAGTTACAGCAACTTCTGATGCAACCACGACAGCAAGGTCAGCTCCCGTCCCAAACTCAAACCAATCCACGGGAGCATGCGAATTCGGTCACTATCCTGCCAAGGATCTCAGATAACGCCAAGTAGCCTAAAAGGCTAAGTGTAGGGCGGTTCCTCCTCACGCCTTCACTATCAACCAGGGGAGCCTTTCTTCCAATTTAATTTTTCTCCTTTAAATTTATGTTCTTGTTTTTTTTAAATTGCTTTCATTATAGTTATTTTAAGTTTCTTAAAAAAAAAAATTTACTTATTCGTTTTCTTTCGAACACTGGGGACAGTGTTCCTGCCAAGTGTAGGGCAGGGACCCCCCTTAAAAAATAAGTTTTTATTAATATGCATAAGTTGTGAGTTTTATCAATGTTTTACTAAAACTTTTTGCATGTTTTTGATCGAGATAAGATTAGGAATGACTAAAAGCTTGTCCTCTCAAGAGGTAAGCTTTCTAATGACTTATAGATTCCTGTTTTTAACTTTTTGATTCTCTTTATTAACATGAGTACATGATCTTGCTCCTAATTCTTTCCTTTATGTACTTATGGGTGTTATTCTTTTCTTTCAAAATTGTGAAAAATCTTTTGGGTGAAAATCTTAAAAAGGGTTTTTGTGCAAAAGAAAGAAGAAGAAGAAAAAGAAAAAAAAGAAGAAAAAAAATCTTCTTTCAAAGGAAAAGCAATATATTCCTAGAGGTTGCATAGAGTGCCTTAGAATAAAAGCAAGAAACGAGAGTTTTTCCTTTTATTTTTCTCCTAAATTCCCCGTTCTTCAATGCAAAAAAATCATGGTTGATTCAGAAACTCTTGCAAAATAGGGCTGATTCATAAAACCATTGATGAGAGTCTTGGCCACATTCAGAAACTCTTGAAAAATAGAGCTGAATGATGGAAACCGGAAAAAGGAGAGATACAAAAATTCCTTATGCAAAATAGCCCAAAAGTTTTTGATCGGTTTTGAAATTCCTTGTTTTATACCCATTAGTATGTTTCGATAGAATAAGGTAGATTAAGTGATACTTATGAATTAGAGTCATATAGTTGGAAATATTTATCTACATTTCATTCTAGAGTTTATCTGTTTTGTGCATAAGTAATTACTCCTTTCTAATCTTGTTTTGCTCGAGGACTAGCAAAAGGTAAGTGTAGGGCCTTGATAAGCCGCAGACTTATCATATTTTATGCACTAGATTTAGTATTATATTTATCTAAATAAAGTTATATTTATGTTATTTATGCTTATTATGTGTTAAAGTATAATATTTGTACAGATTTATGTTTTTATGAGTTTTCTGTGCAAGGAATGATTTTCTAGGCAAAAGTTAATTAAAGCCGGACTCAATGCCGGGTGGATCCTGCACGGCATGAACACAGAACAGAAAAGAGGCCTTGCCGGATGCGATGCCGGGTAAATGCTATCCGGCATAAGTGTAAAATCGCCTCGATTGACCATACGACAGCACATGTGATCCACGTGTTTTCCAACCGCTGCCGGGTGTGATGCCGGGTAATTCCTACCCGGCATAAGCACTGTTTCGCACGGACATCGACGGTTTCGACCGTTAGCAGTTGGGCGCATTTAACACGTGTGCCGGCTATTGGGGACCCGGCACGACGCCCGGCATCGACACAATTAATGCCTATAAATAGGCCGAGGAAGGCTACAATTTAACACACTTCAACACCCTTATACACTCCATTCACATCTCTATTTACGCCCCATTCCATTGTTGGTGTCCAAGGAAGTTTCTACAGTTCCATCCACGCGAAGAAGAAGAAGAAGATCCTGTCGGGTTAAGGCTATGACCATTCCATTCTCCCCTTTGTATTCTCTTCTTGTAGTTGTGTGGATGGAGATGTAGAACTCCTTGCTTATTCTTGGTTAGGGATGAATTCCTTCTTGTAAACAATATGATTTCTTTAATATAATTTTCAAGTTTATTTTGAGTAAGGTTCTTATTGAAAGAGAATAGGTTGATCTCTTCTTCTCTTCTTGCAATTCTTACTTGTGGAAGACAAGTCCCAAGTAAGATAGGTTAGACTCTCTTAATGGTCTTTCTACTCTCTTCTTATGAATTAAGAGTTAGTAGTGAGAGTGAAGATTAACCCACATTTCCCATTACTTTGTTCATTTCGTGGCATGATATATGCTCGGTTTGTTAATAGGTAGTGAGTCTTCTGTTTTCTACTCGGAAACTGGAGAAAGAGTATGCATTATGACTATGCCGGATGCACTGCCGGGTGGCCAATGTCCGGCATATTCAATGTCTTTGAATATGCCGTGCAAGTGGTATCCGGCAGGACACCCGGCGTGTTCAGTTGTTGGTTAATTCGAAGGCCTGTGTTTATGTTTAGAGTTCATATTGATGCTTAGATGGTTTCACACCCTGGATCAAGGATAATTTCATTGTAATTACCACATAGTTTAGTTAGTTTTATTTAGATTAGAAAACATTTCAATTTCCCCCCTTGTCTTAGAATAGGTATTACCGGATTAGGACTAATTTTCTATAAGTCCCTTGGGTACGATACTCTCGGTCGTAATATATTTACACTATACTCTGACCGGGTTTTATTTTGCTACCCGTAGTAGAGTTGTAGGATTAATTCATTATTTTATTCATTTTATATATAGTTTTTCCTAACAATTTCTCTGTTAGCATAGTCATATAAGGTTAAGGTGTAGGATGATATAACGTGATGAATTTGATTATAAAGCACTAGGTATAAAGATCTAATGACATGTCATAGAGAATTGAACAAATATATGAACTTTATAATTTAAGAGATTAATTATGGATTATATGAACATATTGACTTGGATGCATTGACCAAGTCAAGCCCAATTGACCAACTCATGTATACATATAAAGAAACATATAGATAATGAATTGGGTTATAAGGATTAAATCAAAAGTAGTTGATTAATACAGCATGTTATTTGTAACATAAGTAGAAGATGATTTAACTAATCCCGAACACATTAATATACCTGAGTAATAACAACTTATTGATAGGAGTGGTTATTTACCGGGGTGGATTAGCGCTATGCAGGAATACGGGACTAAGTTGAGATCATCGGAATTAACACTTAGTGTTATACATATATTCCAAATCTTTGTGACCCTAAATAATCATTATTAAAGTGAATGACTCGTGTGAATATGACGAAACACTCAATCTAGTCTTATTATATCTAAATAAAATTCTGAGTACGAATTGTATTGACTTTTTTTGGTGATCGATGTGTAGTATATTTTTATTAAAATTAGGTGTATGTTTATTTAATTATTTTTTTCAAAATGTATTAATCAAGTCCCGAAATTTATACCTGTCAATGTTACATCCCGAACTTGATTTTACCCGAATCTGATACGTCCAATTATTGTTCATCATTCACCCATTCAATTATCTGAAACGGATATTAACCCGAACAGATATGACCCAAAACTGGATGGACTCCCCGTTCCCCATAACCCTGCCTATTTATTATCCTGGGGATCAGCAATTATTGTTCTCATTTCTTACCCATTCTAAATTCCATCTTCACCCCTACGACTCCGACCCCATTATCGTACGAGCTTATAACTGTCGACCCGCGCAGGCGTTGCCCCCTTCCTCACGTTGAATGTACCCCAACATTTCTACTCTGAATTTTTCGGTTTCATATTTGAAATGTTATGCATTTTTTTTTATATTTAATTGCCAGTCTAACACCCTACGGTGGCCGCAAGAGGCCTCGTTAAAACCTCACTGGGCAGAGCCCAAAAGAAAAAATCACAGCAAGGAAAAAGGTTCTAACATATACTCCCTCCTTTTCAAAATATCTGTCGTTTGTAGAGATGAATCTAGACAGATTTAAGTCCAGAATCATCTGAAAAACGGCAGATATTTTAAGGAGGGAGTATATGTTAGACGATCTTTAAATTGTGTTTTTTGACCATTTTTCGCGATAGACGGAAACAGGTGCACAAATTGGGACTTTACCTTAAGCTAGACGATAGTGTATCATTTTTGGAAATGGTGGTCGAACTTTTTGGGTCTACTTTTGTTTTTACTTTTATTAACTAAATGTTTATGGCTGTTTGCTACTCCCTCCGTCCTGAATTGACCGTCCTGTTTACTATTTGGACATGTCGTTTGACTTCAATTTTTAACATATAAGATAAATTAATTTTGAAAATTTAAGTTTTGCATATGATTCCTTACGTGATAAACTATATGTTACAAAATTTAGTTTTATAAAATTATTTTATCTTATATGCTTAATATTGAAGTGGAAAAACGTGCCATAAAGCAAACAGGACGGTCAATTCAGGACGGAGGGAGTACTTGTTTTTTTGTAAACGCATAAACGCCATGGTGTGAAGTATTCATTTCCTCAAGTTTTGAACACTAATGATTAGTGGTAACCACTATTATATTTCAGATGCTACCAGATATGGGAAGAGGTGCTAAAAGCACGCAGCCAGTCACCCCTACAAGCACATATCAGGACCGTTGTTACAAGGAGCTTTGTCAGTTGGTGAGAAATCTCATAATGCTTGCAAAAAGCACACTAGAGGTAAACTCATTGGCATTGGAAGCAATAGGGGGGACCAAAGACGTGCTGACCAGGATGTCCAAGATGAACCAACGTCACTTGGATCAAGTTATTGCAGCGCAAAAATTGGTGCATACTATTGTTGGCCTTCCGGCTGAAATATAATGCCGGCCCGAGCGAAAGGGCCGTATCATCTGGCGATAGAAAGTAGTAAGGTGACGCCACCCTCTGGGGTAGCGCTTTATGTTGGAATTAAGTGAAAGCCTATCGGAGACTTCCCTTCTTGCAATGGACCCTGAATAGCAGGTCATCATGCTATTGACATCACTATTGTGTGTTTGTGTGTTTGTGTGTTTGTGTTTTGTGTGTTTGTGTGTTTTATCCCTAGTACCTCTCGTAATCTAACATACACGGAGCGTATCCTACTTACTACAGTATAATTTCGCTTTTCAGGCTTGATCTCCACGTTTGTCAATGGATGCTGACACTTGATGCATGTTAAATCGAATATTACTTTCTATGTTCAGTACGTTAGTTTGTAATTGGCAATAGTAGTTAGTACATTGTTCTTAGGCGGCGTCACTTAGTTTAATACTTTATGATTAGTGTTACTAAACTTTCAAAATTCTCAGTTAAATAACCCAGAAAATATATATAACATATTTGAACAAGAGATGTATTGGAAAAATGTGACTTTCACAAGATCAATTAATCCTGCCAGCAGTTGACGTCCCTGCAATGTGAATGTATGTCACCGTGGTCCTCACAGTGTATCGTTAACAAATTAATACTATTGGCCAGGTGCATCCTTAGTTCCTCGAAGTTTACGGTATTCGTAATACTGTTGGTTTGGTTCGGTTTGATACGACCCCAGCGGATGAAACAATTAGAAGTTTGGATGTTTGTGTGACTTTTCAGGTAGCGTTTTTTCGTTCATTATGTGCATGGGTACGAGTGCACGTCGAAGACATTTTTAGGTTCGTAGTACAGGTTTAGGACCCTAAATCCTAAAAATTATCGAATCAGTCGACAATATAAAGCGTAAACTTAATGCCAAAAAAGATTACCCAACTGCCCTAGGATAGCTTAAAACGTCGAAGTCATTCTTAGGGTTTATATTACAGGGTTAACTCTAAACCATAATCCCAAAAAAAATGTCGAGTCACTGACGATTATATAAAGCGTGGAACTAATGCCAAAAAGATTACCCTACCCCCTACCCCCCCCCCCCCCCCCCCCCCAATACTCCAAAAACCACCATAGGACAGCTAAGAACGTTGAAGTCATTTTTAGGGTTTGTAGTACAGGGTTTAGGGTCGTTAGTGTCGAGTAAGTGATGACAATATAAAGTGTAAAACTAATGCAAAAAAGATTAACCTGCCCCTCAAACACCATAAAACCCACCATATGAATGCTAAAAACGTCGAAGGCATTTTTATGTCATTTTAATGACCTTTGATCCACTTTTTAACAACATTTGGTTGACCTTTTAACAACCTTTGATTCACTGTTCCTAAACCTGAAACATATTTTGTACATTCCAAAAATAAAAAATAAAAAATTTATCAAAACATATTCTTGTTTGGTCTTATTAACAATGGTATAAAATTTATGTTATTTGGACTTATATATATAAGATACAAAATTTTATAGTTTTGCAAAATAATAAAGTAAAAAAAAAAGAAACAATAGCCACCTTGGAGCCTGGCGCTTAATAGATACGTATAAAAAAGCTTCGTCAGTTAAGATGCCCCGTTATGGGGAGAGATGAAGGGGGCAGCTGCAGATTAATTTTTGCTGGACCCACCAAATGGATGATGGCTCCTATTTTCATCAGACGCTGCTTAGACTAGCTTATCAGTTTTACAATTTTAATCTGGTAGGTCCCACGCACCTTCATCTCTCCCATGTTACCTAAATTTATAAATATTGTTCGCTCTCCCGTCTTCTCCTCAATCAAATCACGACTGTTTCCTACCATCAATCAAATCGCGACTGTTCCCCTACCACTCTCTGTAAACCTCTCTCTCTCTAAACACTAAGCTCTCTTCTCAATCGAAACCATCCCAGAAATTCATTTCCGCCGCGGCGCCTCTTCTCTTCCTTTCTTCCGATATCTGCGCTCGCCATCTTCATCAATATTATAGCTTCCAATCTCTGCAACCCGACCAAACTGGTGATGATGAAGGCAGACCACATGCATGCGTCGATATCGATCGGCGCCTCGAGCTCTCTCGCTATCGGTACTATTGAGCTGCGAACATTATACACACATATCCCTATCCTTATTTTCACACACTCTTTCGATCGGTAATTAATTTTTGCAAAATAAATAGCACAAACAGGAACGTACATGCCCTATCGCACGCACGACGCCTCTGGATTACAACCCCAACTAGCAAAAGGAACAACATACATGGGCGCTAGATCTATCGGCTCTATTCTGCTGATGAGGTAATTTTGCAAACCAAACTTGTTAATCAGGAACATACATGCTCTGTTTGGTTGGGACTTGGGATTACAAGGCGTGAAATTAAATGTGGGTACTGCTTGGGAATAATTTTGACATAAAGACATAGCATTACGTTTCTACAAATACCAACATCAAACTTTTAAGTTCATTCACATTCTTCTCATATTTGTTATCCGGTCAAGCTAGGCATTCCAATTAACCCTCTAATGTTTTGGAAATCTATATGACCACCACTGGCCATATTAGAGACCTCTAGCTACTTACAGCTTCTTAATTTCCTGTACTTATTATTTTAGTATCCCTCTTCATTTTTTGGCTAGCGCCTATGCACCGTCGATTGTCATCAACTTGTAATTAAAAAAAAATTGAACCCGGACGATCCCACCAACTTTATTTTCATTCACGACCTTCCTTGTCCCCTTTTCCGTTAGTCCATCTGACTAGAAGATTGTTGTGCAAGCTTCATAGTAGCGAGACAATCAGATTTGGATAGCAATGAAACCATCAGAGAAAATTGGATAAAAAGTCAGACAAATTTGGCTGATGGAGACAGCTGCTGCCTCTGTTGAAGATGAAAGTACCGACGATCATTATGATTCTTCTACTGATACAAGAGAGCGAAGAAGAAAAGCATGGTACAAAAGAGACAGAGGCATATACAGATGAAAGGGTGAAAGAGATAACTCAGAAGCAGAGAGGTTGAAGAAATTGGCTAAACAGTTAAGTGAGTACCACACACAAGAAGAGAAAGAACGAGAGAAAGGAGAAAGAAGAGGAGAAAGAAGGAAGATCTCACCTTCTCCAAAGCTTCCAAGCTCCAACAATAGGGGTAAGAAAAAAAGATGTCTACGGATGTAATCGTCGGTTAGAGAGTAATGGGTTTATGAAGTGATAACTCTCCCTAACCCTAACACAGACCCAGATGTGAACCCAAATCCGAACCCAATCGGATCGACATATAGGCGATTGTTTCGCGCAAGCGCGGGAAATACTAATAGGTCATGACTTATGATTATGATTCAAAATGTTTAACACCGTTGGTGAAAGAGTGTTAAGCACACGTGAACACCGTTCTATAGCTGTTCATTTGTTCGAACTGACAGGCCATGATATAAAGAGCAGATAGTTTAACATCAACATTTATTTAACAAAATGTATTGATGTATCTAAATTTTTTAATCATGTCAAGCTGAACAAATGTACGGACAGTGTTCAAATTTATGTAGTGTCCCTACTAGTGGGTGACACCCTTCTATTCTACTCCCTCCGTCCTGAATTGACCGTCTTGTTTATTATTTGAAGATGTCATTTGACTTCAATTATTAACATATAATAAATTAATTTTGAAAATTTAAGTTTTGCATATGATTTCTAACATGATAAACTATATGTTATAAAATTTAGTTTTATAAAATTATTTTATCTTATACTTAATATTGAAGTGGAAAAATGTGTCATAAAACAAACGGGACGGTCAATTAGGGAGTATATATTATAACGATCCTCAGCATTAATTGTACTGTAACGCTTACTGGCGGTGATTTGAAAGGACACACAGTGAAAAGTTTGTGTGACTCGATGCACTTTGAAAAAAAAGGTGGCCGGACCTATCCCCGACCCAGAAGTAATCTCAGAGATGGACAGATGGTTCACATATAACGAAATACTGTATGCCATTATTAGATTTATCTTCGTTTTACGTTACGCCTATTAAAAAAACAGGTGAATCATCTCACCTAAATCGGTAGTGTTCAAGCAATTATGTTGGCATTGTTTGATTTGTTTTAAAGAACGATCCCTTTTGTGACGATAAATATTTTGCTTTGAAAAAAATGCCACTAAGGCAAAGCGTCGTTTACGGTTAAAGACCTTAATCCAATTTTATAGTACGTCGGGAAAATGTTTTACATAATCGACTATTAAAATACAGTAATAAGTATTTACCACAATTTTTGAAATTAATGCTTGTCTCGGGTAAAAAAAATGGATCAGTAGGCACATCAAGCGGTCAAATCGAATGTTATTATCATCTTCCCCATGCTTTATACGGCGATGAAGATCTAGAGAGTAGGTAGTAATAATCATGCAGGCGACCATGAGAAGGCATGTATATTTGATACATTTTATTTATCCGATAAGTTGCAGTTGGATAGCACTCTTTTAAAATCTTCTGCACCAGGTCTGTAAGGATCCTCGCCATTAACTGCATTGCCTGTTGCAACTGATTTGAAAGGTCCCACAATAAAAATGGCGACAGACCTACAACCATGATCGGTGTGGGTGGATAAAAATAACGCTTCTTAAGGAAGAATCGTTTAAAGACATGTATATTTGAACAAATACACTGATGGTGTACATAGCGAACTGGCGACCATGACAAGGCGTGTATAATTGAATAAATACACTGATACATTTCAATTATTTAACAAACACAGCTGGATAGCAGTCTTCTGTTTTAAGATCCTTGTGGACCAGGTCTGTAAGGATCAATGCCATTAATTGCATTGCAAGGTGGCGTTTCTTGGAAAGGACCCGCTGTAGTACTCATGCACCGTAAAAAAGAAATATACCTACCATCATTGTTTAACTTGCTTCAAAGAACGATCCCTTTTTTGACGATATAATATTTGTTATTTGGTTAAGGTCTTTATGCGTGAACAACGCTTTGAACACGTTTCCTGAATATTCATTATTGCATGTTTCCATATAGCTCTTATGTATATGCATATACTGTTATTATATATATTATATGCTTTCGTTCCTCACTTCCTATCAATGACATTACTACTTTGATATGTTTTGGTCTAGCATAAATATCCTCCGAATACTTCTGTTTATTACAATGTGACCCCAGATGTCATAAATTGTTTACAAATAAATCTCTCATGCTAGCATACGGTTATCCCCCCTTAATTATTTGTACCAAAATTTTATTTCTAACTTCTTCCAAAAACCAAGCAGAACCTAAAATTTTTCCCATTTCAGATTCCAGCACATGACACTCGATAATTATACATTAGCCCCACTAATTTTCTTAACCTTACAATTTACCACTTATTGAATGATGGCATATAGTTTTATTCCTTACTTTTAGTAAACTCCAACGTTCCCCTTGTATTCTCTTAACCCGAGGTTAAAAGTACTATAAAATATGTGTAACGAGAGCTGTTGTCAGCTGAAATTAGAAAAAATAGAGAGAAAAAATAGTTGATATGATAATTGATGTATACGAAGAACAAACTAGCTGAATAAACTACTAACTTATAATATCGACAAAAGAATAGGGCCATAAATAGACATCATAGGTAGAAAGCGGATGGGAAGAGGGGGGGGGCTCACGTGCGCGTGTATTAAATATGAATGAATATATGATCGATTTTACCCTTATACCACTGATACGTCTACATGATTTTGGATCGTATGAGAAAATGTGCTGATTTTTGATGACATCAGCACATGATCTGACGGTCGAAATCGCAAAAATTGATGTCCCGGTGACACACGCGATTGTGCCTGTCAGATCATGTGCTGACATGATAAAAAATCCGCAAAATTCATCGTACGGTCCAAAATCGTTCAGACGTTTTCAAGGGTATAAGGATAAAATTGTTCATATATTTTCACTTCCTGCTCACGTGCATCTCAACCCCGCCCATGGCCGCCCACACCCCTGCCAGCCCGCCCCATCAACCCAAGTACCCACCCGGCCGAAGGAACAATTAATGCTCCCCGAATTTTGATTTTCACTACACCCCGCCCACACCCCACCCCCCCCCCCACCCCCATTTCCTATTTTCACCGATATTCTACTCTCCTGTTACTGTCGTCTCTTTCTTTGCTCTCACCGTTGTTTCCCGAACTCTGTTACTTGTGTCCCGTTGTGTTGCCCGTCTTATTCACCGAAATTCCACATATATGTCGTAGATCTTCGGTCGTAGATTGTCTCTTGGTTACCCTTTTAAATCTTCACTCGTCATCTGTGGCGGCCGTCCGGGATTTTCGCATTCAGAGCAGGTATCAGGTATGTACAAATTTGTTTCTTTTTTGAGTAATTTACTCGGAACCCCCTTGAGGATTGGGTATATTACCGTTAACTCCTTTGTGTTTATCATAATTATTGGTAACCACCTTGAGGTTACGGTATCTCTGACTATGAGCCCCCGAACTATAACTTCGTTATCAAAATGTTAACTACGTGCTACCCATCAACTTAATCACATTATTAATGACATGTTGGCAAAAAACACTGCTTAATCAGCATTCTTATTGTCCAAAAACGTCAACCCTACCTCAAAAATGCATCTAAATTGGGGCGAGGGAGAGTTAGACGATGTTGATTAAGTAGTTTTGTTGTCCAACATTTCATTAATAATGTGATTAAGTTGATGGATCAGCTCGTAGTTAACATTTGATAACGAGTTATAGTTGGGGGCTCGTAATCAGAGATACCGTAACCTCAAGGTGGTTACCAATAATTATGATAAACACAAGGGAGTTAACGGTAATATACCCAATCATCAAGGGGGTTCCTAGTAATTTACTCTTCTTTTTCGCTGACGGAACCGCTTAACACCTGTAGTTCAATGATTACTGTATGCTCCCCAGGTCCTTGAATTTGCACTTTGTTTCTTTTTTCCGACTAAATCACCTGGAGCCTGTAGTAGTAGTGGTTGAATGAGCACTGTATGCTTCCCCGGTCCTTGAATTTACAATTGTTACCCGCCTGTCTATTACATTTGATTGCAAATATGACAACTACATATCCTTATTGATTTCGCTGCTTGCTGAAATACGTTTAGCATTCCTTCTAGTTCGTTTCGCATTTAACACATATATGTGA
>CM041781.1:51267587-51452332 GCA_023374045.1 Limonium bicolor
TTTGATTTGGATAAGTGAGCTAGATTTTACAAGGGGTCAAAGATGGAGTTAATGGTGGTGTTGGTGTATTACCGAGAGAGAACAGAAGAGAGAGGTGAAGAAGAGTGGAACCGTGTGAAATGAAGAAGGAAATGAGAGAAATGAGATTGGTTTTGTTTTTTGAAGATATTTATAACTTAAAGCAAATAGTAACCTATGAGTCATCTTTATTTACTTAACAAGTTAACATGTTTGGTGACTCATTACTACAAAAACTGGCCCCCTTTATATCACTAAGGGTATTTTAGTCTTTGTTTGTCAATTTAATTACTTATGATAACATATGTTACAAACTAGCTTATAAAAATCACTATTAACAAAAACAAGGCACATAGAAGTGAAATTTTTGATTTCCCATTGATATAGACTTCCAAATGTGATACTATATAGTACACATGTTAATTAAAAAGTAATGATGGACATTTAGCCATTCAAAACTCATTTACAAGACAATTTTTCAAAAACGTGCTTTAAGACTCCTTAAAGCACATTTTGTGTTTTAACTTGTTTTCAAGCTTGGTTTTCTTTAGAAATTGATTTAATATATTCCTTAACATATAAATAAGGTATAGTTATGACCATTAGGTCTTATACACATTTATCCCAAGCTTAGAGCACATTTTAGCCCATATTGACCTTAAGGTATTTATTTATTTTTTGTTTGGTTTCATTGCCTACCAAGGTTTCCTAAGGACTTAATTAGCCTTATTAAATCATAATTAAATATTATTAAATCTTGGTAGGCTCTTTGGGTCCTAACCAAGTTCACTCCTAGCTTAAAGCATGTTTTTGCTCAAACTGTATCTTAGTGCTTTATTGCATTTTACTATGGTTTAAATTGTTCACCGATGTTTCTAAGGCACTTTTAGCCTTTACATACCATAGTTTAATATTTAAACCACATATCAAGGTTTGGGGTATTTCACTACTAATAGTACTAACAATAACATTCGATTTGACCGCCTGCTGTACATACTGTTCCGTATTAACTTCCCGAGACAAACATTTAGTATTTCGAAGACAGGTGCTAGAGACAGGTCCGTTCGTTTTCTGCAAAAAAAAAATGGGCACGACAACCTAGGTAAAGAGAGGACAGGTGTTAAATAATGGTTGGTTTCTTTTTCTACTGGGGCCCATCAGATTACGTTTAGCTGTGCGTTGACATTTATCAACTGTAATTTACCATAAATCACTAATGTACTCATACGGCCTAAAAACGTCCCGCCCCTCCTTCCCCCCGGCGGAGCAGCATATAATGATGGTAACTACTGAACTTTTTACTCTAGGTCCTTTCAAATCACCGTCTTGTGCACTTAATGGCCTGGATCCCCACATTGCACAAGATCTTGATACGGAGGAGTGACAACTTTTTACTGTAGGTCGCTAGCCACATTTTTAGACAGAGTTGCTGATAGGTCTCCTGCAATTTTTCTGTACGGTACGGGGGTCCTTTCAAATCACGCCCGCTCGGCAGTCAAGGTTCGAGTTTCATGATTACCGTCTGCAGAGGGTTTGTAAAACCGTAAGTTGTACCCACTACTATGGACTACATGTGTCTGTTCAATTAAGCGATATGATAAATAATGTAAATTTATCAACATACTTGTTCAATAAATGTTGATATCAAACTAAATACTGTTTACATCATGGCCTGTCAGTTCGCCCGAATGAACAGCTACAGTACGGTGAGCATGCGTAAACAACACTCTTTCTACAAACCGTTTTTTTATCGGGACTGTGTTGAGATCATCGGTATTACCACTTATTGTTATACCTGTCAATGTTACATCCCGACCTTGATTTTACCCGAATCTGAAACGGCCAATTATTGTTCTCATTTCTTACCCATTCTAAATCTGAAACGGATATTAACCCGAACAGATATGACCCAAAACTGGAATGTACAGCCCGTTCCCCATAACCCTCCCTATTTATTATCCTGGGGATCAGCAATTATTGCTCTCATTTCTTCTTACCCATTCTAAATGCCATCTTCACCCCTACGACTCCGACGCCATTATCGTGCGAGCTTATAACTGTCGACCCGCGCAGGCGTTGCCCCCTTCCTCACGTTGAATGTACCCCAACATTTCTGCTCTGAATTTTTCGGTTTCATATTTGAAATGTTATTCATCTTTTTTTTTAATATTTAATTGCCAGTCTAACACCCTACGGTGGCCGCTAGAGGCCTCGTTAAAACCTCACTGGGCAGAGCCCAAAAGAAAAAATCCCAGCAAGGAAAAGGGTTCTAACATATACTCTCTCCTGTTCAAAATATCTGGCGTTTTTAGAGATGAATCTAGACAGATTTAAGTCCAGATTCATCTGCAAGACGGCAGATATTTTGAGGAGGGAGTATATGTTAGACGATCTTCAAATTGTGTTTTTTGACCATTTTTCGCGATAGACGGAAACAGGTGCACAAATTGGAACTTTACCTTACGCTAGACGGAAACAGGTGTATGGTTTTTGGAAACAATGGTCGAACTTTTTGGGTCTACTTTTGTTTTTACTTTTATTAACTAAATGTTTACGGCTGTTTCCTACTTGTTTTTTTTTTGTAAACGCCATGGTGTGAAGTATTCATTTCCTCAAGTTTTGAACACTAATGATTAGTGGTAACCACTATTATATTTCAGATTCAACCAGATATGGGAAGAGGTGCTAAAAGCACGCAGCCAGTCACCCCCACATGCACATATCAGGACCGTTGTTACAAGGAGCTTTGTCGGTTGGTGAGAAATCTCATAATGGTTGCAAAAAGCACACTAGAGGTAAACTCATTGGAATTGAAGCAATAGGGGGGACCAAAGACGTGCTGGCCAGGATGTCCGAGACGAACCAACGTCACTTGGATCAAGTTGTTGCAGCGCAAAAATTGGTGCATTCTATTGTTGGTCTTCCGGCTGAAATATAATGCCGGCCCGAGCGAAAGGGCCGTATCATCTGGCGATACAAAATAGTAAGATGACGGCACCCTCTGGGATAGCGCGTTAGTTGGAATTCCCTTCTTGTAATGGACCCTGAATAGCAGGTTATCATCCTATTGACATCACTTTTGTGTGTTTGTGTGTCTGTGTTTTGTCCCTAGTACCTCTCGATAACCTAACAAACTACAGGGATCGATATCCTACTTTACTACTGTATAATTTCGCTTTTCAGGCTTGATCTCCACGTTTAGTCAATGGATGCTGACACTTGATGCATGTTAAATCGGAATATTAATTTCTATGTTCAGTACTTAGTAATTGGCAATAGTAGTTATGTACATTGTTCTTAGGCGGCGTCACTTAGTATAATAATGTGATATGACTGGTGTTACTAAACTTTCAAAATTCTCAGTTAAATAACCCAGAAAAATATATATAACATATTTGAACAAGAGATGTATTGGAAAAAAATGTGACTTTCACCAATATCAATTAATCCTGCCAGCAGTTGACGTCCCTGCAATGTGAATGTATGTCACCGTGGCCCTCACAGTGTATTGTTAACAAATTAATACTATTGGTCAGGTCTCAGGTGCATCCATAGTTCCTCAAAGTTTACGGTATTCGTAATACTGTTGGTTTGGTTCGGTTTGATACGACCCCAGCGGATGAAACAGTCAGAAGTTTGGATAGAATTTTTGGGCGATTATTCAGGTAGCGTTTTCCGTTAATTATTTGCATATGTACGAGTGGACGACGAATACATTTTTAGGTTCGGACAAAACGGGTTAAAAAGGAATAAACGTTTTGTTTTTGTCCGGATTAAGGAACAAACATTTTTTTTGTCTGAATTAAGGAACAAAGGTTTCAAATTTAGAGATAATAAGGAAACCAACTAACGGTCTGTTAACTATTTTGTCAAAGTTATCTTTAATAATCATTATTCATTAATTACTTGAACTTAAGAAAATAAAAAATAAAATAAAAATGGAAATTGAAATTGAAAAATTAAGCACAACTACTTACTGGCTCTCTTGTTCAAAACAAAAAGAAACTTGAAGGTAGCTCTAATGTTACTGCTAGTCATGTTGATGGATTTGCTTATCTGAGGAGTTGCTGAATTGATCTTGCAAATTATGTCATAGGGGCAAACAGTTGTAACCAATTTTTTGGGTATTTAAAGTACATGATAACTATAGGTAGTTTTTTGCAAGCAATGAACTAAGATGTGATCGATATCAATGAGTAGTCTTATTACAGAGGTAGTTTTAACAGACTATTAGTTGGTTTCCTTATTATCTCTAAATTTGAAACGTTTGTTCCTTAATCCAGTAAAAAAATGTTTGTTCTTAATCTGGACAAAAACAAAACGTTTGTTTTTTTTAACCCGTTTTTAGGTTCGTAGTACAGGGTTTAGGACCCTAAATCGTAAAAAACTATCAAATCAGTGTCGACAATAAAAAGGGTAGACTTAATGCCAAAAAGATTACCCTACCGCCCAAACACCTAAAAAACCACACTAGGATAAAAACGTCGAAGTCATTTTTAGTCTTTATAGTACATGGTTTACCCACCCATCCCCCCCCCCCCCTCGTACTCCAAAAACCACCATAGGCTAGCTAAAAACGTTAGCTAAAAACGTTGAAGGCATTTTTAGGGTTTGTAGTACAGGGTTTAGGGTCTTAGTGTCGAGTAAGTGATGACAATATAAAGTGTAAAACTAATGCCAAAAAGATTAACTTGCCCCTCAAACACCATAAATAACACCATGTCAATGCTAAAAACGTCGAAGGCATTTTTATGTCATTTTAATGACCTTTGATCCACTTTTTAACAACCTTTGGTTGACCTTTTAACAACCTTTGATTCACTTTTCCTAAACTTAAAACATATTTTGTACATACAAAAAATAAAAAAAATTAAATTTATCAAAACATATTCTTGTTTGGTTTAATTTTAAAGAGCTCAAATTATGATTAACAATGGTATAAAATTTATGTATTTGGACTTACATCATAATAGATACAACATTTTATAGATACGTATAAAAAAGCTTCATCAGTTAGAAGAACGCTCCAGCCCCGTCATGGGAGATGAAGGAGGCAGCTGCAGATTAATTTTTGCTGGAGCCACCAAATGGATGATGGAGATTCATCTTCTATTTTCATCAGACGCTTCTTAGACTAGCTTATCAGTTTTACAATTCTAATCTGGTAGGTCCCACGCACCTTCATCTCTCCCATGTTACCTAAATTTATAAATAAACACTGTTTGCCCTCCCGTCTTCTCATCAATCAAATCGCGACTGTTCCCCTACCACTCTCTGTAAACCTCGCTCTCTCTAAACACTAATCTCTTCTCAATCGAAACCATCCCAGAAATTCATTTCCGCCACGACGCCTCTTCTCTTCCTTCTTCCGATATCTGCGCTTGCCATCTTCACCATATATTATAGCTTCCATCTCTGCAACCCGACCAAACTGGTGATGATGAAGGCAGGCCACATGCATGCGTCGATATCGATCGGCACCTCGAGCTCTCTCGCTATCGGTAATATTGAGCTGCGAACCTTATACTTACATATCCCTATCCTTATTTTCCACACACTCTTTCGATCGTAATTAATTTTTGCAAAATAAATAGCACGAATAGGAACGTACATGCCCTATCGCACGCACGGCGCCTCTGGATTACAAACCCAACTAGTGAAAGGAACAACATACATGGGCGCTAGATCTATCGGCTCTATTCCGCTGATGAGGTAATTTTGCAAACCAAACTTGTTAATCAGGAACATACATGCTCTGTTTGGTTGGGATTATAAGGCGTGAAATAAAGTGTGGGTACTGCTTGGGAATTATTTTGACACAAACCAAACTGTGTCGCGCTCCGCATTTATTGTTACCTATGCGCTGATTTTTATCGCCTCTATTCTGCTATATGAGGTAATTTTGCAAAGCAACTTGTTAATCAGGAACATATATACTCTGTTTTTTTGGGATTGAATGCGTGAAATAAAGTGTATGTGTTTGTGGGAATAATTTTGCATCCAAACCAAACTGTCGCGCACATCGATTGTTGTACAATAATGGACTTGGAATTAATGTGGTTAGGCATCAAATATAGTGCGTTTCGGCATGCATAATATGCCACGTAGTTATATATGGTGAAATTAATTTGGTTACATCATCAGATTATAGGGTGTATATGTATTAATTAATGTTATATTATATTATAGTATAACTAGGGTGCAAATATTAGATGACTATAGGGTGTATTAATTAATTACAAAGACATAGCATTACGTTTCTACAAATACCAACATCAAACTTTTAAGTTCCTTCACATTCTTCTCAGATTTGTTATCCGGTCAAGCTAGGCATTCCAATTAACCCTCTAATGTTTTGGAAATCTATATGACCACCATTGGCCATATTAGAGGCATCTAGCTGCTTACAGCTTCTTAATTTCTTGTAGTTATTATTTTAGTATCCCCTACATTTTTTGCTAGTGCCGATGCACCGCCGATTGTCATCAACCAGTAATAAAAAAGGTTGGACCCAGACGAGCCCACCAACTTTATTTTTCTTCACGACCTTCCTTGTCTCCTTTTCCTTCAGTCACCTCTGACTAGTATATATGCTGTGCAAGCTTGAGTAGATCGAACAATCAGATTTGGACAGCGCTGAACATCACAGATGCTAACAGAGAAATTGTTAGGATAAATATATACAAAAATAAAATAAATAACTAATCCTACAACTCTACTACGGGTAGCAAAATAAAACCCGGTCGGAATATAGCATGAGCAAATTACGACCAAGAGTATCGAACCCAAGGGACTTATAGAAAACTAGTCCTAATCCCGGTAATAACCTATTCTAAAACAAGGGGGGAAATTGAATGTAATTCTAAACCTAATTAAAACTAACTAAACTACATGGTAATTACAATGAATTTATTCTTGATTAAGGAGTAAAACCATCTAAGCATCAATGTGAACTCGAAACATAAGCACAAGCCTTCGAATTAACCAACACTGAACACGCCGGGTGTTCTGCCGGATACCACTTGCACGGCATATTCAAAGACTTGAATATGCCGGACATTGGCTACCCGGCAGTGCATCCGGCATAGTCATAATGCATATTATTTCTCCAGTTTCCGAGAAGAAAACAGAAAACTCATTACCTATTAACAAACCGAGCATATATCATGCCACGAAATGAACAAAGTAATGGGAAATGTGGGTTAATTCTCACTCTTACTACTAACTTCTTAATTCACAAAAAGGGAGTAGAAGACCATAAGAGAGTCTAACCTATCTTACTTGGGATTTACCTTCCACAAGTAAAAATTGCATGAAGAGAAAAAGAGATCAACCATTCTCCTACAATAAGAACCTTACTCAAAATAAACTTGAATTTATATTAAAGAGACACATTGTTTTACAAGAAGGAATTCATCCCTAACCAAGAACTAACAAGGATTTCTACTTCACCATCCACTCAAATAAGGAAGAAATACATAAGGGAGAAGGAGATTGAACATAGCCTCAACCCGAAAAGGAAATCTTCTCTTCTTCTTGTGGATGGATCCGTAGAATGCCTTGGACACCAACAATGGAGTGGAGTGGAAACAGAGACGTGAATGGAGTGTATTGTGATGTTGAAGTGTGTTGAAAAGTGTAGCCCCTTGTCCTATTTATAGGCATCACATTCTTCCCGTGCCGGGTGTGATGCCGTGCACATTATATCCGGCATATAATAACCACGTGCCCAACTGCTAACGGTCGAAACCGCCCAATCTGCGCGAAAAGGTACCTGTGCCGGACACGATATGTCCGGCACCATACCCGGCATAGGTTGGTTTGGCAACGGTCATTAACTGCCATCGTCTGGTCAATCGAGGCGACTTTCCATATGTATGCCGGATTGGATCCACCCGGCAATGTACCCGGCATAGAGTGCTTTTCTCTGCTCCATGCTTGTGCCGTGCAGGTATGATCCGGCCTTATGTCCGGCATTGTGGTCAGAAATGTCTCCTTGTATGGAAAAACATATAAAACATCAATCTGAACAAATAATAGACTTAATACATAATATAGCATAAATATTAATTATTCTAACCTTAATTTAGCTAATAATCTTATAATTAAGTATACTAAAACATGATAAGTCTGAGGCTTATCAAGGCCCTACACTTACCTTTTGCTAGTCCTCGAGCAAACAAGATTAGAAAGGAATAAATACTTATGCACAAAACAGATAAACTTTAGAATGACAATTAGATAAATATTCCTAACCATATGACTCTAATTCATAAGTATCACTTAACCTCCTTATTCCACCTGAAACATACTAATGGGTATAAAAATAAACATTTCAAAACCGATCAAAACTTTCGGGGTATTTTGCATAAGGGATTTTGTAATCTCTCCTTTTTCCGGTTTCCATCATTCAGCTCTATTTTCCAAGAGTTTCTGAATATGGCCAAGACACTCATCGATGGTTTTTATGAATCAGCCCTATTTTGCAAGGGTTTCTGAATCAACCATGATTTTTTGCATTGAAGAACTGGGAATTTAGGAGAAAAATAAAAGGAAAAACTCTCGTTTGTTTCTTTTTTTGGAGGCAATTTTTGCAACCTCATAATGCTTCTTTTTTTCTGAAAGAAGATTCTTCTTTTTTCTTCTTCTTTTTTTTCTTTTTTGAAGCTTCTTTTTTCCTCTTTTTTACATAATCCCTATTGAGATATTCACCCAAAAGAATTCTCACACCATTTTGAAAAAGAAAAGAAAATATTACCCATAAGTAATCTGAGATAGAAATAGGAATAAGGTCATATACTCATGTTAATAAAGAGAATCAAGAAGTTAAAAACATGAATCTACAAGTCATTAGAAAGGTTACCTCTTGAGAGAACAAGCTTTCATCCTTTTCTACTCTTAAAAATGTTTTTTTTTTTTTTTTTTTTTTTTTTTTTTTACTAAGAAACTAAAATAACTAGGTTGAAAATATTGACGAAAACAAATCATATATATAAAAAAATAGAAATTAAAATGTAAGAAAGGCTCCCCTGTTTGACATTGAAGGTGAGAGGAGGACCCGCCCTACACTTAGCCTTTTAGGCTACTTGGCGTATCTGAGATCCTTGGTAGAATGGTGACCGAATTCGCATGCTCCCGTGGATTGGTTTGCGTTTGAGATGGGAGTTGACCTTGCTGTCTTGGTTGCATCAGAAGTTGCTGTAATTGCAACTGCAACGATTTGTGCTCCTTGCGAATGGTCGAGATCTCGTTGTGAGCATCCTGGGTCTTGTTCATCAGGGCTGACATCATGTCACGAAGTTCAGCCATTTCAGCCTCTGATGATGATGTAGGGTGGGATGGTCTGAATTGCCTTGGACCTCCCTGGTAGCCGGCTTGACTCTGAAAGTGTGAGGGGGTTGGTTCCCCTGTTGCCAAGGCTGCCTATACCCTTGGTTACTCACATAGTTGGCTTCCTCAACATTCTGAAAGTCTGGAATGTCAGGGCTCGAAAATATTGAGAGAAATTTGAACATGCCGGGTGATATGCCGGCTGCAAACATCCGGCACAGGACTTCCTCCCAAATGCCGGGTAAAGGAAATCCGGCATATTACACGGCAAGTTCAATCTCGAAATATAAATTAAAGAATCATAGTATAGGAACTATTTTGAATTGCCAAGAACTCAATACTGCAAGAAATTTTGAAAAACTTTGAACATGCCGGACCCAGTGCGGGTAAAGCATATCCGGTATCAGACTTCCTCCGAGTTTGCCGGGTGACACCCGCCCGGCACCAAGCACGGCACATTCAACTCTGCAAAACTAAGGGCGAAAATAAATTAAAGAATCAAAGAATCAAAAAAAAAAAAAAAAATAAGAATAGGGCGTTTTACCGAATTTAGGACTTGGACTAATTCCAAGTCCCCGGCAACGGCGCCAATTTGCTAACAGGAAAATTGTAGGGAAAAACTATATACAAAATGGATAAAATAAATAATTAAACCTACAACTCTACTACGGGTAGCAAAATAAAACCCGGTCGGAATATAGCATGAGCAAATTACGACCAAGAGTATCGAACCCAAGGGACTTATAGAAAACTAGTCCTAATCCCGGTAATAACCTATTCTAAAACAAGGGGGAATTGAATGTAATTCTAAACCTAATTAAAACTAACTAACTACATGGTAATTACAATGAATTTATTCTTGATTAAAGAGTAAAACCATCTAAGCATCAATGTGAACTCGAAACATAAGCACAAGCCTTCGAATTAACCAACACTGAACACGCCGGGTGTTCTGCCGGATACCACTTGCACGGCATATTCAAAGACATTGAATATGCCGGACATTGGCTACCCGGCAGTGCATCCGGCATAGTCATAATGCATATTATTTCTCCAGTTTCCGAGAAGAAAACAGAAAACTCATTACCTATTAACAAACCGAGCATATATCATGCCACGAATGAACAAAGTAATGGGAAATGTGGGTTATTCTCTCACTCTTACTACTAACTTCTTAATTCACAAAAGGGAGTAGAAAGACCATTAAGAGAGTCTAACCTATCTTACTTGGGATTTACCTTCCACAAGTAAAAATTGCATGAAGAGAAAAAGAGATCAACCAATTCTCCTACAATAAGAACCTTACTCAAAATAAACTTGAATTTATATAAAGAGAACACATTGTTTTACAAGAAGGAATTCATCCCTAACCAAGAACTAACAAGGATTTCTACTTCACCATCCACTCAAATAAGGAAGAAATACATAAGGGAGAAGGAGATTGAACATAGCCTCAACCCGAAAAGGAAATCTTCTCTTCTTCTTGTGGATGGATCCGTAGAAATGCCTTGGACACCAACAATGGAGTGGAGTGGAAACAGAGACGTGAAGGAGTGTATTGTGATGTTGAAGTGTGTTGAAAAGTGTAGCCCCTTGTCCTATTTATAGGCATCACATTCTTCCCGTGCCGGGTGTGATGCCGTGCACATTATATCCGGCATATAATAACCACGTGCCCAACTGCTAACGGTCGAAACCGCCCAATCTGCGCGAAAAGGTACCTGTGCCGGACACGATATGTCCGGCACCATACCCGGCATAGGTTGGTTTGGCAACGGTCATTAACTGCCATCGTCTGGTCAATCGAGGCGACTTTCCATATGTATGCCGGATTGGATCCACCCGGCAATGTACCCGGCATAGAGTGCTTTTCTGCTCCATGCTTGTGCCGTGCAGGTATGATCCGGCCTTATGTCCGGCATTGTGGTCAGAAATGTCTCCTTGTATGGAAAAACATATAAAACATCAATCTGAACAAATAATAGACTTAATACATAATATAGCATAAATATTAATTATTCTAACCTTAATTTAGCTAATAATCTTATAATAAGTATACTAAAACATGATAAGTCTGAGGCTTATCAACAGAGAAAATTGGATAAAAAGTCAGACGCATTTGGCCGATGGAGACAGTTACTGTCTCTGTTGAAGATGAAGTACCGACGATCATGATGATTCTTTACTGATATAAAGGATACAAAAGAAGAAAAACATGGTACAAAAACAGAGCCTACAGATGAAAGGGTGGAAGAGATAACTGAGAAACAGAGAGGTTGAAGAAATTGGCTAAAAAGTTAAGTGAGGCTGCCACGAAGTAGAGTCCGGTGGCGATTAACGAATTACTGGCCCACTTCATGACCTTGAATGAAGAAAACAGTTTTCTAGAATAGTTATATGAGGAGGAGAAGAGGAAACATATAACTATTCTAGAAAACTGTTTTCTTCATTCAAGGTCATGAAGTGGGCCAGTAATTCGTTAATCGCCACCGGACTCTACTTCGTGGCAGCCTCACTTAACTTTTTAGCCAATTTCTTCAACCTCTCTGCTTCTTAGTTATCTTTTCCACCTTTTCATCTGTATATGCCTCTGCCTCTTTTGTACCTTGCTTTTCTTCTTTGTATCTTTTATATCAGTAGAAGAATCATCATGATCGCCGGTACTTTCATCTTTTGCGAATTGGAAATTTCTTCTCAGGTACATATTACAAGTACTTTTGGGTTTGAATTGGTAATTTAACTATTTGTGCATGTTTGGATAAGTTTAAATGGTGTGCTTAATTGCTTTTATAATTCTCGCGTGCAGCTTGTTGATTTCTTCTCAATACTTATTCACAAGCCGATCTCAAGTTTGTCAATGAGCACACATGTGTTGAAAGCACTAAATTGATCAGAAGAAGTCATGAGTTGTAGCTAGCTATGTTTTCTTTTTTCAAATGGTTGTATTGTTATGATCGAACTTGAACCATTTTTAGTAGTTTGGTTTATAACTGTTACAAATGTTGTAGTTGATAGGTACTACACTTTCGCAGGTGTGCTGGTATAATTAATGTAAACAAGGTACTGTTGTTGATATCTATTAAAATTCACCAGTTTGGTTGATCTGGTTTATATAATAGAAACAGGTTGTGAATGGCAATTTGTGATGGCCAACGCTCAATTAATTTTGGGTTATGCGCAGGGTAATAAATAGTATAAAATAAAAATATTAAAAAAAATCCACTAAATTACTACTCCCTCCATCCTGAATTGACCGTCTTGTTTAATATTTGGACATGTCGTTTGACTTCAATTTTTAACATATAAGATAAATTAATTTAAATTTTAAGTTTTGCATATGAATACTTACATGATAAACTATATGTTACAAATTTAGTTTTATAAATTATTTTATCTTATATGCTTAATATTGAAGTAGAAAAACGTGCCATGAAGCAAACAGGACGGTCAATTCAGGATAGAGGGAGTATACGCCAATTTTTTTTTTAAAAAATACTCTAGCTTTCTATTTTTGTATAGCTAACTTGTCAGCACTGTTGGCTACACTCTATGGATTTTGATATCCCTGTGCATTCCCCCAACAGTGGCTTGACATCACTTACGGCCTGTAGAAAGGACACCAATCTAAATAGTTGAATGTATCACATTAAATATCATCGACGTCTTATTTGAAATTGTGTATCAGTTCCACCAATTTCGTGGTTGTTGAAGAATAACCTATTTGGAGTTGATCGAAATTGTCTATCGTTTCCATCAATTTCAACTCCATTGAAGAAGAATCTATTTGAAGTTATCAATATTGCCTATCAATATCGACATTAACTACCATTGAGTGTGTATGGACTGTTTTTTTTAATAAATTGTGCCTATGGTAACACCTAAATTGGTTAGTTTTCAACTGAGCGTACTGGAATTCGGACTCTGCCTAATAAATTTAGGATATAATTTGTAACATGTCATTGTGGATAAACATAAAATTTTATTAAAATATATAAGTAAAATGTAAAGTTTTTTAATCGACATGTTCGACTATGAGAGTGAAAAACAACTACGAGTTCAGTACCTGGTCAAGCATTTGTTTCCATTAATGTCGTGGGAACTTGTTTATGATCAATTTTAATGTGATGAGATCATAGTTTGTGCTTTCGTACCCACGAATAAGAAATAAGAGAAAACACTACAAAAATAACATTGAAGCCCACTTCATGGTGAACTGACTTTAGATTACGGTTTTACTAAAACCGTAATCTAAAGTCCCCGAGCAATGATGATGGTCCGCGACGTCGTTTTGCCAAGACGCCAAATGTTTCCCGCATTACTTTATTTTCGCGTAATCTAAATGACACAGTTAACGACGTCGTCTTACCAGGTTATTTTAGATTTTAAAAAAAGTTTATATGAATGGGTGTTACATTGTATTATTGAATAAGACTTACTGCTTAATGGCCGCGGTGCATTAGTTAACACCATCGATCTGGAGTTCGACACCCAGCATTGCCCAAATAATTTTCACGCTATTTTTTTAATTTCGTTAGGCTTTTAGATTAAGGGTCCGTTCGACCATAACATTAAACTCCCCCAAATTTAAACGCAGCTATTACCAGCTTTATGGTAAAGCTGATATGTGAGGAGAAGGATGGGACCCACTAGGAAAGAGAAGAAAAAAAACTCTAATAACCTGATGACAGCTGCACAAATTTGTATTCGATTGCCGTACACATTTTTTAAGTGATGAACGAACGGACCCTAAGATTTTCTTTAAACCGTAATCTTAAGTCCGTTTAACTATAACACATTACATTTAGCCCCGTGTTGACGCCTGCTTTACGGCAAACTGACTTTAGATTACGTTTTTACTATTAACTGTCATGTAAAGTCCCCGCCCATGATGGTGAACGACGTCGTTTTGACCTGACTCCAAATATATACACCATTATTTGATTTTCAGGTAATCTAAATGACAGTTGTAATCTAAATGACAGTTAACGACGTCGTCTTACCAGCTTATTAGATTGCAAACAAGTTGTGAATGACAATTTGTGATCTATAGCGCGCAATTTATTTTGTGTACTCGATTGTATAAAAATAAAAATATATTAAAAAAAATGTCCACTACAATACACGCCAAAAATAAAAATTAAAAAACCCTACACAAGCATTCTATTTTTTAATAGCTAACTTGTCAGCAGTATTGGCAACACTCTCTGTGGATTTTGATCTCCCTGTCTGCATTCCCCCAACAGACGGCTGGACATCACTTCCGGCCGATAAAAATGACGCTTGACCAGGACCGAAGCAAGTCTGACCTGGGAGACGGCCAAATCTCTCGAGTTCTTCAAAGAAATCGGACTTCTGAGCAACAGTATTGAACTCTAAACCATTGTACAGATTGTCGTCCAAAACTTCCCTTTCTCCAGGAAGAACTCTGAGATGGTCTGACGGCAGATATTGGTTATCCTGCGGCATTGGGAGGCGAAAGATTGTTACAGGTATTAATAGTGCTTTGATTTTGTAGCTCCTTCTGAGTTTGCCGAGAGAACGATGTGAGCTTAGCCACTTGGGTCTCAAGAGTCAAGACTTGGGCCCGATACAGGTCGCGGTTAGTGTTGGCTAAAGAAAGCTCCTCGTTAACGCGGTTCATTCGGTCGCTTAATTTCCGGATGTGCTTCAAAAGATTGTCAGAGCTCGGACCTGGAAGGAAGACCAGACAAGTAAGGAATAAAGACAGGAGAAGAAAATAACAAAAAAAAAATCAAATCCAAAAGCTCACCCTTATTTGTCAGCTCGGTGTTCTCAATTTGAAGACGAGACACGGCATTCTCCAAAATTTTCACCCTCTCTTCCAGCCCGGCCTTCTCGTTTGACAAGGCAGTTTTTTCTTCAGCAAGAGCCTTCTTCTCCTCTTCTAGTGTGGAGCAGTCCTGAAGTAAAGATCGCTTCTCTTGCTCAAAAGAAACTCTCGTCTGCTCCTCCAGTGCGGTCTTCTGATAAGCTGCCAAGTTCTTGAATGAGCCTGCCATTGTCCTCTACTAGGGCCTTGTTTTCACGAGCAAGGTCCTGCTTCTCTTGCTCAAGCATCTCGACCTCCTTCTTAGAAGCCTTGTTATCAGTTAGAAGGGAAGTCACCTCTTTCTGATGGGCAGCACGCAATGCTTTAGCAAAACTTCTAAGTCAGAGAAAGCCCGTGCCCGCTCATCCTTTCCAGTAGCAACTCGATATCGTACCTCTTTCAGAGCGTCATCGGCCTAGACATTCCGTTTCTTGAGGGAAAAAAATCTCCCCTCGCAGTCTCATCAGTTGCTGTTCATACTCGTCACGTTGATGAATGCATTCTTGACGGGACTGCCGCAGTTCCTTGTTCAGAGCCTCAGTCTTTTCCTTCACTTTAAGATCAATCTCGTAGTGAAAATTGTCAATAAAGGCGTCGTGAGTAGAGCGGCTCTGCCTCAACTCCTCTTGAGCATTGTTAGCACGGCTCTCTTCATAACGAAGTTTTGACTGAAGGTTGCCCGTGTGGACCTCAGCGCTTTGAGCCATAGACATCATCTAAAATGAAGAGAGCACAACAATGACAAAGGAATTCACCAAAGGTTAGTATTTTCTTTAAAAAAAACACACAACAAAGATAAGGACTGTAGATAAAAACTTTTTAAAATCAGGAGAAGTGTATCGACCTGAAAGATGCCTTGCCACATGAAGTCAAACACTTCGTTAATCGGAAGAGAATGCCGCATCATGGCGTCTGCACCCCCGTCTCCTATCCGCAACTTCTCCCTGAATGCAGTAGTAATGGTTGGGGGAGCAAAGATTCCATCCGGATGATCGGATCTCCTTATGGCTTCCTTCCAGGCAGCAGAATAATTTGAAGAATTGCAGGAGATCAGGGGCAAAGGTTGGCCACGATGGTAGAACCATCCTTCCTTCTGAGAAGGGCCGGTAAAGGACTCTTGAGCGGACGGAGGTGGCGAAGGGGGAGAAGCAGTGATATCCTCCCGTTGTTTGCTACGGAGTTCAGGATTCTCTGGTACCAGCCGGTATTCCATCGCCCTCTGCCGCACCGCTTCCTTAGGTCCGGCAATATCTAATGAAGACCCGAGGTCCCCAGAAGTCTGCTCTCCCGACGTCTCCGGCAAAGGAGCTTTTGGCTTTGACAGGGTTTGCTTTTTCTTTTTTGCTGTCTGTGCGCCGGAAGCAAGATCTGAGACAGCAACGCCGGACACAGCTCCAGTGTCTGGAATAACGATTGGGGCATCTGCAGAGCCTGGTACAGGGAATTAATATTCAAAAAAGAGAAGGGCAAGGAAATCAATAAAGGCATCTATTTATTAAAACCTGGCTTAGCTGGAGGATCAGTGCGAAGGCCCGCACCCTCTAAATTGATGTTCTGAGCAGGATCTGAGGAAAAATAGCCGACAAGTCAGGAAACAGTTCACAAATTGGGGTCGGGTGAACGGAATCCCGCTCTGGATGAGAACTAAGGTCCAAACCCGAACCAGGGGGTTAGAGAGAGAAAGACACGACGCCCAGACTCAGTGGCGGACGGACCTTATAATCTGTTTTTTGAAAAATACAAGTATATAGTATGTGTGTGTATATATAACTAAAATAAATAATGAATGTTAGATGATTGAACAGTATAACCGAAATATGATGTTCTTATATTTAAAATAGTGTAATTTCAAATTGTAATATAAATATTAATTATTGTTTTAAGATTAAATTTTTAATATTTAATTTGTCAGATTGTTATTTGATAAAAAGTGTCCCGCCGCCAAAGGCGGATGGGGCTCCAATTTCCCGTAGTTAAATGACCTTATAAATTTTATAAAAATATAAAATAACATAATTTTTTAAAAGGTGATAGTGTCAAAACAAATTTTATCCACATAAACAAAAAATTTTTGAGTCTACTGACCCCCACAGTTTTGGAAGTTCCGCCACTGCTTGACTCACGTGCCAAGTACCTGACGATCCGGCGTTCACTCGGTCAGGTGATTCGACACTTTTCTTCCTCTGTTTCCTGGCCTCATCAACATCAACCTCCGCTATTCTGGAACGCTTTTTGGAGGCCAACATGGCCGCATCTGTTGAGGCGTAATAGTCAACCCTCTCGTCTCCGATCGTAAAATTTACGAAATTCCAGCTGTAGAAGGGACCAGTCGTGTCCCCCTCCCCGAAGAAATCTACTCCAACGCGCGAAAAAAGTAAGAAAAACAAACGGGGAAAATTAAAATATTTTGTTACTAACACTTACTATTGTAGGCTTTGAGTGCAGATAAACGCGCTTTGGTGAAGAATTCTTCAACTGTCAAAGGTTGGCGGCTCTGCGCCTTCAAAACATTTGAGATGGGGAATTCGGCCGTAGAAGTAGAGGGACAGCCAAACTGACCTTTTGTAACCTCAGGGCAGTATGGAACACCCAGATATCGGACGGAGGAACGATGACGAACCACTGCGAATTCCAACCATCCACCTTCTTGTAGTCAAAAAGTGAGAATCCGGCTTTCGCTATAATAGTAAGGCTATCAGGGTCAACCCTATCTGTGAAGAATTGGGCAAATTCGGTGGCTTCTAGTCGAATTTTGATTTCATCACAAAGAACGACGAAGGCATGAAGATACGAAATGGCGTCTGGGTGTACGTGAGCAAGTGAACAGCAGCGACGAAGCAGAAACCCCAGAACAAAAGGATGTGGGGGTATGGTCAAGCCACGGGAAAAGAAGTCGGCGTAGACCACATACCCCCGCCCAAAATCGTCGTAGGGGTGGGAATTAGAAGATGGGAGGTAAATTTGAGTGCCTGGTGGGACTTCGACATTTCTAAGACAGTGAGAAAGCGAAGAAAAATTCAGGGAAGAGGGAGAAGGCTCCCGATCGGCCAAGAAAGGTTTCGAAAACTTTAGGTAAGTAGGCCGAAAACCGCTAGAAGAACGGGTGCCTTGCATTACTTCGACGGCCGGCAAAAAGCTCGCGGCGCCCTTGCTCTTCCTTGCATCAGAAGAAGACATCGCAAGAGGTTTGGAAGTTTAGCGGTTGCAACAATGGCAGGAAACAGAGAGCGCAGAGCAGGAACATGAAAGAGAAGGCGACGAGAGCGTAAGGGCGGAAGAGGAAAGAGAAAGAAACCCAAAAGTTCGGACTTAAAAGGAAATTACATTCCCGCTCAAAATTAAATAAAATATATATGTGTATAAACAAAAAACTGCTTTTTGCAGAAACACGCTTCCTTAAAAAGCAATTCTGACCGCAAGTCGAAAAAGGAGAACCCTGCGTACTGCACATCGAAAATCAGCGAGAAGGTTCGAAAGAACGAAAGAATGGCACAAGCCAGACACGAGCCACAAGTTCCGTACGGGCCGTTAAAAGTACTTTTTCTTCACCCTGAAGAAAAAATAACCTGTGGGAATCGCCTTTTAGGAAGCGTGTAGCCTTCCTTCCCTCCCTGTAAAAAAGTGATTTTGTCTGTGTATATATATATATTTTTATTCACTTGAGCGGGAAAAAGAAAACTTCCCTCTAAAGCCTGAGTTTTTGAGCTTCCTTCTCTTTCTTCTTCCGTTTCGTTGCTTCCGCTGTTTTATCTTTCGTCTTTCTGCTATCGCGCTCTGCTCTTGTTTTCCTCACAGTCGCCTCCCGATCTCGTGCTCAGTTTCTCAAATGTCTTCTTCCGGCGAAAAAAAGAGTAAGGCTGCTGAGAATTTTTCGCCAGCCGCTGAAGCGATTCAAGGTTCTCGCTCCTCTAGCGGCTTTCGCCCTTACTTGCTGAAATTCACCAAGCCTTTCTTGGCTGGCCGCGAGCCTTCTCCTTCTACCCTTGACTTTTCTTCTCTTTCCAATTTCCGCAATGGCGTCGAAGTCCCACTTGGTACCAAAATATATCTTCCGTCCCCCGACTCCCACCCTAACGATGATTTCGGCCTAGGGTACGTAGTTTACACCGACTTCTTACCTTCCGGCTTGACCATTCCCCCACATCCCTTCGTGTTGGGCTTTCTGCTCCGTCGCTGCTGTTCTCTTGCCCATTTACATCCAAAGGCCATCTCGTACCTTCATGCTTTCGTCGCTCTTTGCGAAGAAAAAAAAATTCGGCCGGAAGGCACCGAGTTTACCCGATTTTTCACGGTTAGGGTTGATCCTGACAGTTTAACCATTATCGCGAAGGCCGGATATTCTCTCTTTGACAATAAGAAGGTACATGAGTGGAGCTCGCGGTGGTTTGCCATCATTCCTCCATCCGGCCGCTACTTGGGCGTCCCGTACTGCTCCGAGGTCTGCAGAGGACAGTTGGTCGGCTCTAGCACTCCTCTGGCCGAGTTACCCTTCTCAAAGATTTTGAAGACTCAAAGCCGCAAGCCTTTGACTATCGAGGCGTTCTTCACCAAAGCACGCCTATCCTCCCTGAAGACCTACTATAGTAAGTGCTGATTATTAGTGCAAATTTTGCTTTCTCTGCCGGTTCCTTTATTGCTTTGGTGCGTTGCGTGCAGATTTCTTCCAGAAGGGAGACAAAATTGGCCCCTTCTATAGTTGGAATTTTGTCGTCTTCAAGAACGGGGACAAAAGGGTCGACTACTACGATTCAATAGACGCGGCTGTTGGTGCGGCTGAGCAGCTCTTGGGAGACATAGCTCCTTCCAAGAAGCGTTCCAGGCAAGAAGCGGCTGATGCCCAAGCAGGGCAGTCAGAGAAAAAGAAAAGCTTGGAATCCCCGGAACGTTCTGACGCCGGATTGCCAGGTACATGGCACGTGAGTCCAGAGTCTGGGCGCCGTGTCTTTCTTCCTCTAACCCCCGGCTCGGGTCTAGACCTTGGTTCTCGCCCGGAGCGAGAGTCTGGTCATCCGACCCCAATTTGCGAACAGTTCCCTGACTTGTCGGGTTACTTTTCCTCAGATCCCGGCCAAGAAAATACTCTAGAAGCCGCAGGGCTTCGCACGGATCCTCCGGCCGAACAAGGTTTTCCGATCGATCGTTCTTTCTTCTGTGTCTTCCTGTCTTTCAAACAGTGCTCCCTCGTCCCTGGTTTTGTATGCGTTTTGTCGACTCTTTTGATAATGCGGCTATGCCTGGTTTTTTGTTACTGCGGCAGTCTCTGTTACTGCCAAGCATAAGCTAAAGAAGAAAACCGTATCAAAAGCAAAGGCTCTGCTGTCAGAAGCATTAAGAGAGGATCAAACCTCCGGCCGCCGCGAGGCTTCGGCCTCACTTTCTATTGATATTGCTGCGGCCAAGGATGCGGCGCGGGAGAAGACAATGGAGTACCGCCCGGTGCCCGAAAACCCTGAACTCTGGAGCAAGCAAAGGGAGGACATCATGGCTTTCTTCTCTCCTCCTCCCGCTGAGGAGTCGTTCACTGGTCCTTCCCAAAAGGAAGGGTGGTTCTACCATCGCGGGCACCCCCTCCCTCTAATCTCCTACGAATCAGCCAAGTACTCGATTGTCTGGAAGGAGGCAATAAAGAGGTCTGGTCACCCGGACGGGATCTTTGCCCCTCCGGCAAACACTACAGCAATCAAGGAAAGGCTGCGGATGGGAGATGGAGGAGCAGATGCCATTGTGCGGCACTCCCTCCCAATTAAAGATGTTTTTGACTTCATGTGGGAGGGTATCTTTCGGGTTGGTGCACCCCTTCTGACTTTGAATAATTTTTCCGTATCGTTCTTGCTTTGTTTTATTGCTTTTTTTTTGGGTGATCTGTGCTGCCGTTTTTAGGTGATGTCTATGGCCCAGAGCGCTGAAGTTCACTCCGGCAATCTCCAAAGCAGGCTCCGCTATGAGGAAAGCCGAGCCGGCAATGCTCAAGAGGAATTAAAGCGGACTCGCTCCACACATGATGCTTATATCGACCAGATTCAGTACGAGATTGACCTTAAGGTGAAAGAAAGAACTAAGTCGTTAAATAAAGAGTTGCGGTCGTCCCGGCAAGAATGCATCCACCAGCGCGATGAGTATGAATTACAAGTGAAGGGCATCTGGGAAGAGATTTTTACCCTAAAAACCGGATTCTTCATGCTGATGATACCTTGATAGAGGTACGAAATTGTCTTACCGATGGAAACGATGAGCTGACTCGGGCCTTTTCTGACTTGGACGTCCTGCTGTATCAGATGCGGTCTACTCATCGGAAGGAGGTGGCCAATCTTCAGTCTGACAAATCTTTTCTCTTCGATGAAAAAAATTCTTTCAAGCAAGAGGTCGAGGCACTTGAGCTGGAGAAGCAGGCTCTTGTCCGAGAGAATAAAGCCCTTGTTGAGGAGAAAGGGAAGCTTATCCAGGAGCTCACCAGGTCGGCGGAGGAAAAGGCCGCGCTGGAGGAGCAGTCAAGAACCTCTTTTGAACAAGAGAAGCAATCTCTGCTTCAGGGTTGCTCCGTTTTAGAAGAGGAGAAGAAAGTTCTTGCTGCGGAGAAAGCTGCCCTGTCCAGCGAGAAGGCTAAACTGGAAGAACGGGTGAAAGATTTGGAGAGTGCCATGTCTCGTCTCCAAGTTGAAAATACCGAGTCTTCGAACAAAGGTAAGCCTCCGGATTTTGGCTTTTGTTACCTTCATTTCTTGTCCTCATTCTTTACCCTTCCTGGGTTCCTGCTAGGCCCGAGCTCTGACAACCTGTTGAAGCACATCCGAAAGCTAAACCATCAGGTGAACGAAGTTAATGAAGAGCTATGTTTGGCCAACAATCAACGCGACAAGTATCGGGCCCATGTTTTGACTCTCGAGAGCCAAGTGGCCAAGCTCTCTTCATTCTCACGACAGTCCCAAGAGGAGATACAGAAGCAAGGGACTATCAATGCCCATCTCAAGGAGTCCTTGAAATACCCCAAACCTAAGTATGCTAAGTGAACATCAAATTAGGATGTAGTAGGGCTAAAATATGCCTTAGAAAGATTGGTAGACAATTTTAACCAAGGAAAACACAAGAAAGTGCCTTAAAGGCAATCAGGGCAAAAACGTGCTCTAAGCTTTGAGAGACTTGGGTGAGTACCCAAATATCATGATAAGACCTTAGTAATATCTTAATGGTCATTTTAAATCAATTAGCAAAGAAAACCAAGCTTGAAAACAAGTTAAAACACAAAATGTGCTTTAAGAAGTCTTAAAGCACATTTTTGAGAAATTGTCTTAGAATTGAGTTTTGAGTGGCTAAATGCCCATCATTACTCTTTAATCAACATGTGTACTAATTAGTATCACATTAGGAGGTCTAAATCAAGGGGAAATCAAAAATTTCCCGATTATGTGCCTTGTTTAGTGAATAGTAACTATTTAGTGACTAGTTTAAGTTTTAATCAATATAAGTCAATTAATTGGTCAACAAAGACCATGTTAGCCTTATATTAAGAGGGTGGCCGGTTTTTTATGTGGGGAGTCACCACATGAGTCATCAAATGAGAAAGGAAAAGAAGAGATAAGTAAAGAAGTTACTATTTGCTTTATTAAGCAAAATATCTTATATTAGCTTACTTCTCTCCTTTATTCTCCATTTCTCTCCTTCACCCACGGTTTCTTCTTCTTCTCTCTGTTCCAAAACCGAGAGTGTTGCTTCTCCATGGTTCTCCATCTTCAATCACTTGCCAAATACAACTCCAAGCTCCAAATCCAAACAAATTGCATATTTGTCTTAGTTAGGTCAAGACCTATCTTTCTATCTTTTCAAATCTTTCAAAGCTCCATTTGGTGCCATGAGAAAACTCCATTGATGGGGGAAATCAAGTTTGAAGAGCTCATTAGCTTCTCCATTTCTTAAGGTAAAGAAAATGTAAGAAAACCATGTTTCCATCATTTCTTGTACATGGCCGAAAATTCCTTCTCATGGGGCTATGTTTTTATGCCTTGTTCTAGCTTGATTTATTCACCAAGGACTGTGGAGGTCCTATTTCATTCAATGCCAAAGTCTACCTTGAGACTTCAAAGGTAATCATCCACTTTTATGCCTTAGAACACATTTCTAACCTAGGTTTTCATCCTTGAGGTTAGTGCATTGTTTAGTACTCATATGGGTCCTTAAATATTGATTAGAACATTGGCAAAAGGAATTTAAGTGGTGGCCGAGATCTATGCAAGAAGAAGGCCTAAGGAGGAGATTAAGATAAGCTTGAGAAAACAAGGTAAAATGCTTACCTAATGGTGGTTTAAGATTAAGGAATGAGTTTTAGATAAATACCAATGTGGCTTAAAGCTTACATTGTGTATTGGGTTATATAACCTAAGAAAAAGAACTTAAACAAGCTTATGAACTTGTGATTAAGGAGCTAATGAGAATGAGTTAGTAATATAAGTTTAAGGTGGATTTAAGAGCATTATAACTACTATGAGATTGATGGGTGTATTTGCAGGTTGAAAGCTTTATATGTGGAAATTCAGTGTTTAAGTTTAAGTCATTTAAGGGCCTAAGAGCCATGTCATTTAAGAGCCTTAGTGCTATGCAATTTAAGATTTTTGCAATATATTGAGTTTGTTGTGAATGAGTTGGTTTGGGTGATGAGATATGATGAGAAGAACTTGATGTGTGTGAGATGGTTGAATGAGGAAAAATAATGTGTTTGGGCATGATAAGATACTAGACGAGCTATGGCGAAATTTGAGTAGGAAACAAAGTGTTTAAGTGGTAGTGGTGAGCTAATATGCCCTAGGGTTTACTAGGGAGCATGAAAAGAAAATTGGGTGGAAATGAGTTGACTAAGGAGTTCTTGAGGTTTAGGATGACCTAGAGATGTCTAGGAGAAGTTAGAGGAATGGTGAGTGTTTTGAGCACACCAAAATCATGAGATGAGGAATATAAGAAGTGTGCATAAGATTAAGGAGAAGGTATAATGATTAAGGTGATTTGATTATGTTCTAAGGGGAATTAATGACTAAGGAAGTACTAGGAAGTTTTAGAGGTGGTCTTGAAAAAAAAGGGGTGAGATAAAGTGTGGTAACGAGTTATAATGACTTAGGCATTACCTTGGAGGATTTAAGAATCAAGAGAATGTAATTGAGCATCTAGGACTTAGGCAAATGTTGGTAAACAACTAGGAAGGAAATAAGGTGTTGGTGGATGGAAACTTAAGCTTAGGAAGGAACTTTAAGTAAGTGCGTAAAAGGATTTTCGATGGTGAAAGATGCTTGTGAGATGATGTTATAGTGGTGAAGAAAACATTTGGCATAGTGGTTACACTAGGTATGAACCACCACCTAGAAACCTAGAGGAAAACATTACAAGTGTTAGCATTATTACAAGGAAAGTGCATAATGACTAAGGTGGATCTTGGTGGATGATTTAAGGTATTTTAAGGAGGGCTTAAGGTGTATTTGAGGTGCCCAAATGAGGTTATAACATATTAGGATATATGAAGAGAAGTTTGGAGTTGAAAGAGAATTTAGAAACAAGTTTCTAGAGCCGACCGGCCTTAGGACCGGACTTGCAAGGTCGGTCGGGCTCTGTTACACTACCGGAAAATGTTTCTGGAAATGGACCGGACATGGGACCGGACTTGTCAAGTCCGGTCGGCATGAATTTTGTACGGATTATAAGTCTCTGGAATCGACCGGACATAGGACCGGACTTGTAAGTCGGTCGGAGTGAATTTTCCAACGGTAAATGTTACTGGAATGGACCGGACTTGGCAAGTCCGGTCGGTAAGTCCGGTCGAGCCTAAAAACAAAAAAAAAAAGAGAAATTTTGAATTCTAAGAATGGCAATGGGTAATAAGGGATGCCTTTGGTAGGGTAGTAATGATTGAGACCCTAAGAACTTAAGAGATTAAGTTAAGCTAAGTATAAACTTGAAAGTTTAAGATTAAGTTGTAAGATTAAGTGTAAGACCTAAGAGGTGTTAGGTGGGGATCATTAAGGAATTAAGTAAGTTAAACAAGTTAAGTAAGTCATATTAAGTTAAGTTACAATCATTCCTTTTTAAAGGATGATTTGTATTATTAAGATTAAGATTAAGGTAAGGTTAAGATAAGTTGCAACCATTCCTTTTTAAAGGATGGTTTGTAATATTAAGATTAAGATAAGCTACATCCACTCCTCATTAAAGGATGGTTGTTTCTAAGATTAAGATAAGAATCAGATTGAGGTAAGATAAGGATGGACTAAGATTAAGAGGAAACATTACTTAAGGAGTTAAATAACTAACTCTCTAATTAAGGGAACGCATTTAAGTCGTTCATTGTGTGTGAACCTTGATTGTGTCATATCTGAGTTGTTGTTTACTGCACTTCTATTATGTTGTGCATCTAATCAACCTCCATGCTATCGACAATTAGTCGTCGTAGCCACGTTAGCTTGGGGGCCATGAGAGGATCGTACCAGCATTCGTGCTGACCCCCTTTGGGGGCTGTTTTTACTACAACAGGTACATCAGGAAGCGATCGTCGCAAGAGTAAGAAGAGGATACAGCGTGTTAAGGGTTTAGTGTGGCCTACGAGTTGTGCATGTACACTCGTATGGCAACCTGAGTTAGTAAGATGTATAGGATGTGAGGGGTTGTAAGAAGGTTATGTAAATGGTTAAGGTTGTTAGACTAATGTTCGGTATATGTAGTCAGGACCATGGCAAGGTCCTGGATTGTAAAGAATTCCGCTGTGACAGGTGTATATATATATTGTTAAGTTGCGAGACCACAATTGGATTGAGTTGGGGTGTTACAAAAGTGGTATCAGAGCGTAGTTACGCTCTGAAGACAAGAAATACCGAACTTAGGGGAATGTTGAGGTTGAGATTGAGTTATGGGTTAAGGGTTGAGAGATAGAGTGAGAGGTGCGTTAGTAGACTTCCCGGTGTTACCGGACATCCATAGTACCTAGGCCCACCTCCACATCCCTAACCCTAAATATGTGGAACAAACGCCAGAGAGAAGAAAGCCTTCTCTTACTCGGGGAAACCCGATCTGGCTGTTAGCTAACAATAAGCAGTACGAGGAACATCTTGTTGCACAACAGTTACGGAGAACTTGGAGGTTTTTAATGGACGTAACAGAGAAGCAGGCGCTACCTATGGAATTCTATCAATAAGGGAACGGTAATTACCGGCAACATGGGTCGACATGCTACGCAGTCGAAATAACCCGCAATACCAATGATAAGGAAAGCACTACGGGTGCATAGAAGGGAAAAGGGAAGCGACATGAGTACCGGACAGTTCGAAGGAGCATAACAGTAGGATAATACAGAGCATGAGGATTGAGATTACTGGAAGGTCCAGTAAGAAACGGGAACTCATATAAATTGTTTACCGAAATAGGACTACGATGTAGTGCCTAAAGGAGAATCATTACTGAGTAACCACAAAAAATGTGTGGAGACAGGAGCGAGGATTAAGACATAAGAAAATATTAAGGGGTTCTCTCAGAAAGAGGAACGCCCTGATAAATGACAGTACTGTCAAACTACAAGGAAACTGCCGGATGGTCGATTATCCAAAATAAGAGATTATCGGAGGAGTCCCGAGGACTACCAAGTACATGGAAATTAGAAGGAAGTTTCACTTCCAATGCCTTGTACAGAACCATCCTGCATGGGCACTTGCCATAGCAAGTGCTACCACGGTTAAGCCACTCGAAAAGCCACCAAGGCGAAATAGGAGGACGCTACAGTTGAAACACAAATTAATACTAGATGGTAAACCCATAAGAACAAAAAAATAATAGGACCTTGGAAGGGCCTGACGGCCTAACCATGATGAGATGAACCGACACATCAGCCAGCAGGGAGCTGAGCTTAGACGAATACTAAACCTATAAATACTAGCAACGGTATAACCCACTACAACAACAACCGACAGTATGGTAAGAACACCAATCTCAAACTTCAAGGGGGAAAACCTAAGAGATTGCTCGGTACGCGAGCAAAAACACTTAAGCAATGATTACAAGGGATGTATTATAAGATACTATTGAGACTGTTGAAGCATCGTTACAACGAAAATGGGATAAGACTCTCAGAGGACCATTAAGGACACCAATAACAACATTCAATGAAGATGTTGGAAAACCCGGCAATCAAGGATAAAAGAAAAACATAAGCTATAACCTACTAAGAATTAAAGTCGTACAACCCTGGAAAAGGAAAGCTCAGAGGACTACCCCCACAGAGCGGGCTAGTCGAGCCGAACAAACTGATGAATGACAGCTAGTACTGTTCGTCTAACTCATTAATACCCAAGTATGATTGATCATCAACGGGTGGCGTAGTCAACGGAAGTTGAACAAAGCGTTGAGATAGAAGTATAAGATGCCAGGATGATATCCAACTTGGACACCGTAAGGCAAACGCCTAATACGAACTTATCCTTGATTGCCAAAAGACATAAGTCTAGTAAAATGACAGTATTGTCAAAGACATTAAGTAACCTCAGATCACCTGAACAACTTCCATAGCTGGAAGCAGGATGCAGCAACTTATCATGAAACCTGATACTACATTTAGTATGTAACCTAACGGTGGATAGTGCTCAATGAACCAGAATCTTATAGGGATGACCTGCAGATGAGTAAGAGTACAAATAATGAACTGAGACATTAAGCATTAAGAGCCTACGAACCAAGGATGTTAACCACATCAGAGCCCGAGGCGCAGTAAGTTATAAGAGAGCTGTTTAGCCGAAGGGACTACAATTGTAGATATGAACGGTTACTAAACCTATAACTAGATTGGGGAGGAACATTACCAAGAAAAGGGTACCAATGAGAACATTGAGATAATGCTAAGGACGGGAGCGGAGAACGAACCATGCCTTTTAGGGTGGGGATACCTCTCCTTGTTGTGAGGCCATGGGTGGGAACGAACCCCTCAAAAGGGCTTTCACCTATTAGAGATAAAATACACTTTATTTAGAAAATGGAAACTATGAACCTTGAGATTACCTTAGAACATACCTGATACACTTGAGTAATAAGGTAGGTTGCAGAGATAGACCCCATATCCGACACCAGGATGTAAGAATTAGTGATCGTCAGAGATAAACACCGTGACTGCACATTATGGCACGTCAATTAATCAATGCTCAGAGGAGCTTGTGATTCAGGGATGGCATCCTCAGTAACCAGTTGAACTACATGGTTGATAACATCACTAAGGATGAGAGAAAGTGAAAGAAATTAGCTTACTTACGAATCAGAGATTGGAGCACAACATCTTCATATCAAGAGTCAACTATTTTACAACACGGTACGACAACCGCCAATACCGGAATGAAAGAACTTCCAGTGTGTTTACACCAAGAAGGGATTGAGTATAAGTTAAGACATTAGAATAAGTGAGTAAGAGGTTGCACCATTAATGGGCAACATGGTAAAGGCCAACTACCACGGTAGTAGTGGTCGTGAGTACAATAGTTTGATAAGTGGATTAAGTCATGGTGCGCGGTAAGGCGACCATTATGTATGAGCCGTCAAATATTGACATAGAGACAATTAGATTTATGAGTTAAGATTAGCATAAGTAAGAAAATAAGATGGAAGACGAACTGAGCATTGATGCCAGTAGTCTGGACATGGTTTGGTAAGATTACACAGGAAGCACACAACCCATTCCTTAAGGAACTGGAAGTGCTTTCCTAGTAGAATGAATATGAGAAACAAGATAAGAGGCTCTATGGGAAGAGACCTAAGCTACTAAGAAATAGAATCAGTACGGGATACAGAAAGGAGCTGGAGCATACCATACCCAAGAACGCAGTAATGGATTTTCCTTGATTAACATCAAGAAGAACAATAAATGTTATTATGGAACAAGGAAAGAGGAGATCGACAACAGAATACTTCATAATTAGCAATAGCTAAACGTGTGACGGACACTATGAGTTTACTAAAACGAGACGTGGGACGACTGCACCCCACAGGGGCTTGCAGGCCTGACACGCTCATTTATGAGTTAGTTGGGTAAGTAGTAATGTACCAGTAAGGTACCCCATGCATGTGAACGAGTGGTGTAAGGAACACGGGAAGTAGTCGACTCCGTACCACCGACAACGACGTAAGATCAGACAAGAGCAGCTACTACCACAAACAGTCGAAGAGAACAATTCAGTCGAACCAGCAACACAGAGGAACCAGAGAACAAATAATTAAGGACTATGAAGTGCGAGAAGCACGGATTGTTAAGTACAGACATTGGACATGTCTTAAGATGTAAGAGGTTAAGACTGTAAAGCGCGATATGCACTAAACAGTAGTTTCAGACTAAGAATCATCCTCAGACCAAAGGTCATTTGGGGAGAACAATTTAGACATTCGAGGAAATACTAAGAGTATGAGCATAAAATCTCCAAGGAGAATAGATAGACGAGTTACAACTCATTAAGGCTGTGTATATATATAACACATGTCCTTTAAGAGACCAATATTCCTAAACTGTAAGGAGGTAGAAGGATATACCACACTATGAATGATTAGAAAAGCAGTTAAGCCTAAGATTATCAGAGTCGCGCAGCGGAAGCTAGCAGACCACTACGTTTCAGATTAGACCAAACCAAGTTAAGGAAACGGTATAAGTACCGTTAAGAATCCTCGATACAGAGACTAAGTCATTTCTGATCGAATTATAAGTAAGATAGATGACGTGGAAGCTAGAATGCGTGGTGAGAATTAGACATCTTGAACTTATGTTCAAAGATCATGTAATGTTGATTACGTGGGCGTAATCCATTTTAAGGGGGGTAGAGCGAAAACCGCTTAGCGTATGTTTGTGTACTGAGTACATAAACTACGGTGTGCATAGCACAAATAATTTGAGAATATGTTTTACATAAACATTTTGAGGTAAATCATGGTTATTGCACACGGAAGATGTGAATACCATACATATTAAGTACCTATCTTGTTAACTCCGGTGTGAGTACAAGTTAAGAGAATTAAGGAAGAGGATTAAGGAGACTTAAGAAATTTAAGAAATAAGAATATATGAGGTATGAGTCGATATGAGACTATGTGTGAGATAAGAATAAGATAACACTATGAGATATCATTTGATATGAGCATGAGTTAGGATATAGTAATGCTATGTGGTATGAGACAGTGGAAGTTGGTATGAGACTGATATAGAATTTAGTAGGAATTTAAGTCTTGAGGTAATTACTAAGAAATGAATTGGGAATGCTTGATGGAATGAGTTCACACTTTGGAGATGTATTGATTATGATTAGAAGAACTAAAAAGATAGAAAATTGGACATGAGTGAATTATTTGGATGTTTGAAAATGACGTGGGAGGTGGAACTTGATTTTCTAGGGATCAAGGGAAACCGAACACAAATTGGGGTGGAAGGATAGTTCTACACTGATGCTGATCACATCAGGGTTGGATGATTCCTGAAACTCCCTACCAGTGGTCACAATTAAATCACACTAAGGATAGAGACCTTGGGATAAAAATGAAATTGGAGTTGCTTGTATTTTTAATTAGAGGAATTATTCCTCACATGACCTCGTAAAAAGGATTACCTTTTTACTGAGTCTCGCCCATGAAGTCGAGGACGCACGAGCCTTTGTCTTCGGACCGGTGACATGGGGAGAGCAGCGTGTTTTGTATTCTAGCCCATGGTGACGAGGACGAATGAGCCATTGTCTACGGACCGGTGACATGGGAGAATACGTTGGAAGTTATGTGAATGTTTTAATCATCAAAAAGGAACAAAAGGAATTTTGAGTGCTACACATGCTTAAGCATGTTGGGTGATATTTAAGTATAAGAATATGGTGGATCCAATGATCCAATGAGATTAAGTATACATAAGTATGATCTATATGATCTAAGGAATGAGGTAAGACATGTATTCTAATGAGATAAGATGCATGGGAACTTTGAGGACAAAGTTCTTTTAAGGGGGGTAGATTGAAATACCCCAAACCTAAGTATGCTAAGTGAACATCAAATTAGGATGTAGTAGGGCTAAAATATGCCTTAGAAAGATTGGTAGACAATTTTAACCAAGGAAAACACAAGAAAGTGCCTTAAAGGCAATCAGGGCAAAAACGTGCTCTAAGCTTTGAGAGACTTGGGTGAGTACCCAAATATCATGATAAGACCTTAGTAATATCTTAATGGTCATTTTAAATCAATTAGCAAAGAAAACCAAGCTTGAAAACAAGTTAAAACACAAAATGTGCTTTAAGAAGTCTTAAAGCACATTTTGAGAAATTGTCTTAGAATTGAGTTTTGAGTGGCTAAATGCCCATCATTACTCTTTAATCAACATGTGTACTAATTAGTATCACATTAGGAGGTCTAAATCAAGGGGAAATCAAAAATTTCCCGATTATGTGCCTTGTTTAGTGAATAGTAACTATTTAGTGACTAGTTTAAGTTTTAATCAATATAAGTCAATTAATTGGTCAACAAAGACCATGTTAGCTTTATATTAAGAGGGTGGCCGGTTTTTTATGTGGGGAGTCACCACATGAGTCATCAAATGAGAAAGGAAAAGAAGAGATAAGTAAAGAAGTTACTATTTGCTTTATTAAAGCAAAATATCTTATATTAGCTTACTTCTCTCCTTTATTCTCCATTTCTCTCCTTCACCCACGGTTTCTTCTTCTTCTCTCTGTTCCAAAACCGAGAGTGTTGCTTCTCCATGGTTCTCCATCTTCAATCACTTGCCAAATACAACTCCAAGCTCCAAATCCAAAACAAATTGCATATTTGTCTTAGTTAGGTCAAGACCTATCTTTCTATCTTTTCAAATCTTTCAAAGCTCCATTTGGTGCCATGAGAAAACTCCATTGATGGGGGAAAATCAAGTTTGAAGAGCTCATTAGCTTCTCCATTCTCTTAAGGTAAAGAAAATGTAAGAAAAACCATGTTTCCATCATTTCTTGTACATGGCCGAAAATTCCTTCTCATGGGGCTATGTTTTTATGCCTTGTTCTAGCTTGATTTATTCACCAAGGACTAGTGGAGGTCCTATTTCATTCAATGCCAAAGTCTACCTTGAGACTTCAAAGGTAATCATCCACTTTTATGCCTTAGAACACATTTCTAACCTAGGTTTTCATTCCTTGAGGTTAGTGCATTGTTTAGTACTCATATGGGTCCTTAAATATTGATTAGAACATTGGCAAAAGGAATTTAAGTGGTGGCCGAGATCTATGCAAGAAGAAGGCCTAAGGAGGAGATTAAGATAAGCTTGAGAAAACAAGGTAAAATGCTTACCTAATGGTGGTTTAAGATTAAGGAATGAGTTTTAGATAAATACCAATGTGGCTTAAAGCTTACATTGTGTATTGGGTTATACCTAAGAAAAAGAACTTAAACAAGCTTATGAACTTGTGATTAAGGAGCTAATGAGAATGAGTTAGTAATATAAGTTTAAGGTGGATTTTAAGAGCATTATAACTACTATGAGATTGATGGGTGTATTTGCAGGTTGAAAGCTTTTATGTGGGAAATTCAGTGTTTAAGTTTAAGTCATTTAAGGGCCTAAGAGCCATGTCATTTAAGAGCCTTAGTGCTATGCAATTTAAGATTTTTGCAATATATTGAGTTTGTTGTGAATGAGTTGGTTTGGGTGATGAGATATGATGAGAAGAACTTGATGTGTGTGAGATGGTTGAATGAGGAAAATAATGTGTTTGGGCATGATAAGATACTAGACGAGCTATGGCGAAATTTGAGTAGGAAACAAAGTGTTTAAGTGGTAGTGGTGAGCTAATATGCCCTAGGGTTTACTAGGGAGCATGAAAGAAAATTGGGTGGAAATGAGTTGACTAAGGAGTTCTTGAGGTTTAGGATGACCTAGAGATGTCTAGGAGAAGTTAGAGGAATGGTGAGTGTTTTGAGCACACCAAAATCATGAGATGAGGAATATAAGAAGTGTGCATAAGATTAAGGAGAAGGTATAATGATTAAGGTGATTTGATTATGTTCTAAGGGGAATTAATGACTAAGGAAGTACTAGGAAGTTTTAGAGGTGGTCTTGAAAAAAAGGGGTGAGATAAAGTGTGGTAACGAGCTATAATGACTTAGGCATTACCTTGGAGGATTTAAGAATCAAGAGAATGTAATTGAGCATCTAGGACTTAGGCAAATGTTGGTAAACAACTAGGAAGGAAATAAGGTGTTGGTGGATGGAAACTTAAGCTTAGGAAGGAACTTTAAGTAAGTGCGTAAAAGGATTTTCGATGGTGAAAGATGCTTGTGAGATGATGTTATAGTGGTGAAGAAAACATTTGGCATAGTGGTTACACTAGGTATGAACCACCACCTAGAAACCTAGAGGAAAACATTACAAGTGTTAGCATTATTACAAGGAAAGTGCATAATGACTAAGGTGGATCTTGGTGGATGATTTAAGGTATTTTAAGGAGGGCTTAAGGTGTATTTGAGGTGCCCAAATGAGGTTATAACATATTAGGATATATGAAGAGAAGTTTGGAGTTGAAAGAGAATTTAGAAACAAGTTTCTAGAGCCGACCGGCCTTAGGACCGGACTTGCAAGGTCGGTCGGGCTCTGTTACACTACCGGAAAATGTTTCTGGAATGGACCGGACATGGGACCGGACTTGTCAAGTCCGGTCGGCATGAATTTTGTACGGATTATAAGTCTCTGGAATCGACCGGACATAGGACCGGACTTGTAAGTCCGGTCGGAGTGAATTTTCCAACGGTAAAATGTTACTGGAATGGACCGGACTTGGCAAGTCCGGTCGGTAAGTCCGGTCGAGCCTAAAAACAAAAAAAAAGAGAAATTTTGAATTCTAAGAATGGCAATGGGTAATAAGGGACGCCTTTGGTAGGGTAGTAATGATTGAGACCCTAAGAACTTAAGAGATTAAGTTAAGCTAAGTATAAACTTGAAAGTTTAAGATTAAGTTTGTAAGATTAAGTGTAAGACCTAAGAGGTGTTAGGTGGGGATCATTAAGGAATTAAGTAAGTTAAACAAGTTAAGTAAGTCATATTAAGTTAAGTTACAATCATTCCTTTTTAAAGGATGATTTGTATTATTAAGATTAAGATTAAGGTGAGGTTAAGATAAGTTGCAACCATTCCTTTTTAAAGGATGGTTTGTAATATTAAGATTAAGATAAGCTACATCCACTCCTCATTAAAGGATGGTTGTTTCTAAGATTAAGATAAGAATCAGATTGAGGTAAGATAAGGATGGACTAAGATTAAGAGGAAACATTACTTAAGGAGTTAAATAACTAACTCTCTAATTAAGGGAACGCATTTAAGTCGTTCATTGTGTGTGAACCTTGATTGTTCATATCTGAGTTGTTGTTTACTGCACTTTCTATTATGTTGTGCATCTAATCAACCTCCATGCTATCGACAATTAGTCGTCGTAGCCACGTTAGCTTGGGGGCCATGAGAGGATCATACCAGCATTCGTGCTGACCCCCTTTGGGTGTTTTTACTACACAGGTACATCAGGAAGCGATCGTCGCAAGAGTAAGAAGAGGATACAGCGGTTAAGGGTTTAGTGTGGCCTACGAGTTGTGCATGTACACTCGTATGGCAACCTGAGTTAGTAAGATGTATAGGATGTGAGGGGGTTGTAAGAAGGTTATGTAAATGGTTAAGGTTGTTAGACTAATGTTCGGTATATTCTGTAGTCAGACCGTGGCAAGGTCCTGGATTGTAAAGAATTCCGCTGTGACAGGTGTATATATATATTGTTAAGTTGCGAGACCACAATTGGATTGAGTTGGGGTGTTACAGTCCTTCGCCTCTCAGTGCCGCCGGATAGCTATCATCTGCCTCCAAGTCGTCTCGGAGCACTTCTTGGAGAAAGGGGAGGTGCTGGATGACGAGCTATACAAAGGGCTGGGTTTCAACGCAATTGCGCAGAAATCCAACTTTTTCACGGAGCTCGAGAGATTCTGCCGCAACCCTGGTGAGACATGTTTTGGCCCAGGTCAAGCAGCCTCCTTTCTTCGGCGGAAGCAACATCCAGCCATCTGTTGGAGGGATGCAGCGTGATGCAGGGAGATCCAAGTCTATTGAGAGTGTGGCTGGCAGTGGAGACTAGTTAGCTGCAGGAAAATAGGATGGTTTTCTTTTTCTCTTTTTTTTATGGGCTTTTCTTTTGATATGTATCTTTTGTGATCGTCGAATCTTCTTGTAGTGACCATAGTCTTGTAATGAATTTTACCACATTTCTCGGATGAATACAAGCTTACTTTCTTACATGAGTCAATTCCACTAATTTCATGTCTTTTACAGAAGATTGTATTGTACAATCATCAAAATTATCTATCATTTCCACCATTCATGTTCCGGAGAAGAATCTATTTGAAATTATCTAAATTGCCTATCAGTATCGACATTAACTATCATTGGTTTCTAATTCAATAGGAAAATCTCTCTCCGTAGCAAACAATGATGATGGTCCACGACGTCGTTTTGACCTGACGCCAAATATTTCCGGCATTATTTGATTTATGCGTAATCTAAATGACAGTTAACGATGTCGTCTAACTACATGCCTGAAATTGTGGATCTGTATCTAAAAAATCAAAACAAACTAAATTACTGAAATAATAAAATCAGTCTACTAAAAAACAGCTAACTAACTTGACTTATCTGAGGTGGCATGAATTACATTTTAAGTTTTAACACCACAGTCCTCAAGGCAAAAGCAAAACGCAGTCATAGCTGAAGAACGACGCCGTTAACTGTCATTTAGATTACGCGAAAATCAAATGCGGGAAATATTTGGCGTCTGGGTAAAACGACGTCGTGGACCATCATCATTGGTCGGGGACTTTAGATTACGGTTTGAGTAAAACCGTAATCTAAAGTCAGATGACCCTAAAGCGGGCGTCAACACGGGGGCTTGTTTTGTGTAGTATAACGAAATTAAAAAAATAGCACGAAAATTATTTGGCCTATGCTGGGTTTCGAACTCAAGATCGATGATGTTCACTCACGTAGTGCTGACTAAATCCACAGAGTGTTGCCAATAGTGCTGACAAGTTAGCTATGGTGTATGGTTTTTTAGTATTTTTTACAATTAATTACCCTGCGCATTACTCAAAAGCGGACGTCGATTGCCGAATATTGACCACTAACTCACAAAAGCTTAATTTATACTTAGTCTACAGTTAATAGATGTATAGTTTAAATTCATTTAAAATTTGTCATCCAGTTTGATTTTATCCAACCTATACACAATAGCAGTCTTGATCAACAGTAACACTATATTAAAAGAATTTGGAGCCGCATATGAAAATCAATGCAAGTTACAAAGGGTTGCTTAAAAATCGTACTTTAAATTTTTGTCAATTAAGCCCGGATAAGTCACCCGAATTTGACCTGTAACCCTAAAAAACCGAATGACTCAAAGGCTAACCCGAACCGAGAGCACCCAAACCCGAACTCAACCAAACCGAAATCACCCGAATCTAATTTAAACCATTGAACCCGATCCAATCCGAACCGAACCGAAACAAATTTATATGTACCCTTAAGCTCAGATTACCCAATCGTATTTACATATCTCCTTACCCATATATCTATATTAATCCATGTGAGTTATAACAATCTCTTTATAATGGTTATCCTCATTATTTATGTGAAGCACTTAATTTCCTTATTCATGATAACTCCCACACTAATTAACATCAAGACTGTACTCTTAATGTGACACCATGTGATATTGTAACTTATGTTAATCTTGATTAAGTTCCCAACTTTATCTTATATCTAATCTCCTCTAAAATATTAACATGCATCATTTCATGTGAATTATAAACTCTCTTATCTTACACTTATTGCAACATTTATGATATACATATTTCTCACCATATACTAAAGTAAAAATACATTCACTTTTGACTATATTCTAGTAAGTGCACATAATTTCCTCATTTTAAATTCTTTACACCAAATGTTACAATGTCCACGATTATACCATTATATAATCTTATCAATTATTTCCCATATTTAACCCAGAACTTCCAGCTATTTTGTAGCAGCCCCTGGCCTGTCAATTTTCTTTATCTCACCCAAACTTTCAAAAATTTCTTCTTTAGCCCGAATAGTTGGATTAATCTTACTTTTAATTCCTAAACTTTATTAAATTCTTATTTTAATCATTTTTGTCATCTGATTTGATCAACATCCTAAGTCTAGCTAAGGTTGACCTCCTGGATCTGCCTTGACCATAATTTATCCATAATTACGAATTCACCCCTAATCGTCCCTATGTATTTCATCCAGGTCCTCAATATTTCTAAGACCCATATTTTGCATATTTATTCCAAACTAAGCCTAACTTTCGGCCTAGTAATAACACTCTGGCACACTAAAGTTTTATTAATTATTTACACTTAACCACTCATGTTATTCCATCTGTTCACTACAACATCCCTAGTTTATAAGTATTTTTACATTTTTTTTGTCATCAAACTCCAACTGAACAATACCTAATCCGTAGGTCTGTTACACTCACTAAAATTAATTAGGTGAGTAAAACTCACCGAATGGCCCCTGAAAACCAGATCTTCTCACTAGATATTACACTAAAGAAATGCTTTACTTTTAATACAATAAAAATATAAGATAACTTATAAAAGTGGCGTAAAAACATAGCCATATTACCCAACTCAAACATTACTCTAAAACTTATGATTTGTTTTTTTTTTTTTTTTACTTTTCTTATGACGCTTCTTTAAGAAGCGTTAAAGGCCGTACAAAATTTTGGGCCAATTTTTTGAAATCAAATGCTTTTCCCGGTAAAATAAGACGGGACAGTGAGCACAGCAAGCGGTCTGATCGAACGTTTTAACATCTCCCACATGGTTTACAGTGATGAAGATCTACAGAGTGGGTGGGTTATCCTTCAGCGACTATGTTCGATAGGCACGATTCAGAGATTAATGTTATTTGCTCAAAAAGTACAACATAGCTGTCAAATTCTGATTGGACAATATATTGACCCAGGGTTACATGGCAATACATAAGTGGTTAACCATGGGGAGATTAAAGCAAAAGCTACCTTTTGCTGCGTTTGCCGCGATGAGAGTAGCGTACAGTTGAACAAATACACCGATAGCGTTAAAATATTAATTAAATCGAGTAAAGTGGCTGACACTCTTCTGTTTTAAGGATCCTTGACATTAATTGCATTCCCCAGAGGGTTCGGTGATTTGAAAGGACCCACAGTAAAAGGGTTTTGGCGTTCCCTTTCTTTAATTCCGACCCGAGGTCTTGTGCCATCTGTCAAATAAATATTCCTCACTTATTACGGATTTATCTAGGTAAGACAAATCTAATGATGGACTACAGTACTCCGTTTATGTTACCGAGGGTAGTGCTCACGCAATTCAGTTGGGACGGTTCCCCCTTCATCCTAATGTCTCTAAGGCGAAATAACGTTTTGCTTTAAAAGCGTTTTTTATAATCTTTCCCCGCTGTACAGTAGGGAAATGAGAAATGAAATAACTGCTACCTCGTTTGAACTTTAGGGATAATAGAGGTTTGTGTTTGTTACTACTAATTACTGTCAGTCGGGCAACATGACATGCTTTGGTCTATTAGGTGGGCTAGGTCGATTGGATTGACTTGATCAACCCCGGTCGACTGGATTGACTTGGTCGGCTGGGTTGACTCGTAAATGTTTCCAAGACAACATGTCCACACAAATCATAATATAAACCCTTGAATTATAAAGTTCCTATACTTGTTCAATCCTTCAAACCATGACATTTCTTCTTTGCACCTAATGTTTTTTTTATCAAATTCCCCACTTTACATTATCTACACCTTTACTTTACATGATTTCCCGAATCATAAACTATATTTCACCTAACTCAATATATTTATATTAATCTAAATGAATTATAAAAGCGCCCTTTAATAATTGCTATTCTCATTATTTTATGTTAACCACTTAATTTCCTTAATTGTGATCACTCTCTCACATTAACATTAAGAATATATTCCTTTGTTATGCCATGTAATGTCGTACCTTATAACGAACTTTATTATTCAAATGGCTGATTTTATGTGGATTATAAAAACAATTATCTTAATTATACTAATTTCCACCTTAATACTGCAAGGATCCTCGCCATCAATTGCATTGCATGGTGCGGTGATTTGAAAGGACCATCATTAACAAGTTATGTACTCTATCGATGCACGTTTTTTTCTTAAAAAAAAGGCGACCATGAGAAGCCGTGTTTAGCTGAACAAATACACTGATATTGACGAACTATTTGCCAAATCGATTCAAGTGGGTGACACTGAGTTCTTTTGCATCAGTCTATAAGGATCCTCGCCATTAATTGCATTGCCTGGTGGTGGTGATTTGAAAGGACCACAGTAGTTACTTTTTCTTACTTGTATTTTATTTGAAGCGAATGCCTTTATCGGTAAGATAAAACGGAACAGTAGGAAAAGAAAGCGGTCAAATCGAACGTCATTAGCATCTCCGACATTGTTTGCGGTTTTGAAGTTTAGCATAGTGGGTAATCCTGCAGGCGATCATGAGTAGGCGTGTGCTGATGAACAAATGCATTGACAGAGTTAAATTATTTACCAAATCGACGGAAGTGGGTGACAGTCGATCATTTGCACCAGGTCTATAAGGATCCTCGTCATTAATTGCATTGCCTGGTGCGGTGATTTGAAAACACCACAGTAAAAAGTTACCTATACACCGCAGTGACAGACTTACCGTCCCTACCATTATCCTCTCCAACCATAGGAGATCTATCAACTATCCTCACCTCTGAATTTATCTACAGCGAACAAATCTAATGAACCCCCGACTGTAGTGGTCACGCAATTCCGTTGGTATTGATTAATTTGCTTTGCTTTAAAGAACGATCCCTATGAACATGTATCATGTATATTCATCTATATAACTGCAGGTCTTTATATCACCCGATAACAACTTATTTTATCCTATTCTCTTATATACATTATATAAATGCATAACAACTTTGTTGTGTTCTTAATAATCCTCATTTCGTCTACTAGCATAAGTATTGGAATTTATTACAATGTGTCTTCAATTTTAAAAAAATTGTTTACAAATAAATTTCTCATGGTCGTAGAGCCTAAGTTTTCATCACATAGTTATGGAGACCAAAAATTTCATTTCTAACTTCTTCAAAACATCAAACTGAACCTAGATTTTTTCACCATTTCAGATTCCAGCCGGTAACACTCGGTAATTACTCATTAGCCACAATAATTTTCATAACCTTATAATTTCCCACTGATCACATTCTATCATATAGTTTTATTCATTACTTAAATAATTTCCAAGGTTCCCATTGTAATCTCGGTAACCCGAAGTAAAAAGTAGTAAACATAAAGAACATTATTTAGATTATTACATATATGCGTGACTTAATGCACACTATTGATTATTTACGATTGTTTAGTGATCGGATTATTTACGCTCAACCCGAGACGTTACATGATTTTGATACCTTTGATTTGATAGTGATCAATAAAAACCGAATTTTATAGGTCGGGTCTTCAAAATTTCCACTCGATATAAAAAGGGGACTTTCCCGCCAATATAACGGCAGTCGAACGGGCGCGGGTCTGTCAAGGCCCTATAGCTATACCTGAATGGTGTTTCTAAAAACCGAACTGAACCAATACATAATCACCATTAACTTCGGTCTTAATTTTTTCAAAAACCGTATCAAACTAAAATCTGTATTACATATGTTGAGGAAGGAAAAAAAAATTAAGACAACTGATGTATTTGAAATTAAGGTTGGTAGTTAGTAATTTCAAAATATTTAATAAAGTGCTTCTACTTTCAATTAAAGAATTTAAGTTTAGTAAACTCGCGGTCTAGTTAATAAATTAGAATGCACTGTTTAAAAACTAAAAATATAATTAGTGTTCCACATGTCAAGTTGTTATTAAATTAAGGAAAGAGGGTACCCTCACAAAATAGGCGGGGTACCGAAGTAGTACACATTAACAAATTGAGAAATCTAGTTACAACATTTTGACACAAGTGTCGTAAATATCCACAAACATACCATGTTTATACTCCACGCAAAGGAATGGAATAGCTATATAAAATAAAATTAAACCAGTAATTATGTTAAGTTAAGAGTTGGTTACTAATGTATAAAATGATTCGAATTATAATTATCTGTTTAAATTTATTCTTTAGTGTTGAGATTGATTGAAGTGAAATTTACATATCATGATTATTGAGTAACTATTTTGTGTAATGTCAATCAAATTTGACCTAATAATTGACTCAAATTAGACCCATGACCCGAAAGGTCTAAACAAATCAGAGCCTAACCAGAACTGAAAGTTATCCAAACCTGAGTCAGACTAGGCGAAAGTCAACCAAACTGAAAGTCATCCAAATGCGATCCGAACCGACCCAAAATTTTAACAAACTTGACCCGTACGAAACGAACCAAACAGATTGACCCCACTACTTATAGCCATACCATCCTCCTCTTTACACCGACATTTCTCCTCGTTCTCTTTTGATTTTGCTTTCCATTTCCAAAAACCCCATATCCCCGAACTAGCACACAACTATGCTGATCGGTACAGCAATGGGAACTCCATCATCTGCGGTTGACATTAAGACCTTCAAATGGAAGGAGAACTGTCTCTCAGCTGGAGAACTAACAGCCACCCCAATGGGTGACCGACCTATGTTCAATGACATTCCCATTTTGTCATCTGATAACTGTCTCACGGGCAAACTGTACACGACGAAGAGGCCTGACCCTAAGGCTATAGGAGCGGGTTAGCCAAATTGTGGAACATCGAAGGTAAGCTCTGCATTGAACATCAAGAAGGTAATATGTTTGTTCTAGTTTTCGATAGCAATGTAAGTTTGGCAGAATTGATTGTTGGAGGTCCGTGGATGTATGATGGATCTCTCCTCGTCCTCGGTTTCGTGGACACGGCGAAGCCTCTGGCGGATCATAATTTATTGGTCTTTCCCATGTGGGTAAGGATTCACGGCCTTCCATTGTCGCTACATAGCGAAGAGTCGGCTTTCAGGCTCGCAAGGCGCTTCGGCGTATTCATGGATTATGACGAACAGGGAGGTCGCTTTGATGGTGGCTATCTTCGAATCAGGGTTTGGATGAGTGTTCATCGTCGCATTTTACGCTGCCTGAAAATTTCTGTGGAGGGTGTGGAGTCAACCCTAAGGGTCTTATACGAGGATCTACCCCCGGTATGTTTCCGACGTGGTGTTTTCGTGCATTCTACAGACGACTGTCCTCACAAATCCGCGTGCCCAGCTGGAGTATTTCCTTACCGCCCATCCAACATGTATGACCTTATGCATGAAGGTGAAGGTAGTGTCACAGACAGCTCCTAAAGCGACGATCTTGCTTGCTACCTATGTCAGCATATAGTCCCGTTCGAAGCTAACATCTATGGATAGATTAAGTTTCTGGCTGAATTGCTTACTACTGTTATGCTTACCTTTTGTTTGGATCATTAAGTCAATAATGTAAATTATTTTTGCTGGTAGGTAATTTGCCGAATTACAAAAAGCAAAAAACTTTTGAATGTACACGCATAAGGAAGGCAGTACGGCATAACCACTCAGTACTAAATTTTATCACTTTTATTTAAAAAAAATACTATATTTCATCACCAAACGTTACACTAATCTAGTACCTAACTTCAAGTACAAAAATATTAATTAACATATAAAAGTGGCCTAAAACTATGGCCACATCAGAGCATTATTATCAAAGAAACCAAATTTGGTTTTTTAACACTCTATCCTATTACCCCCATCGTCAAATCGTTTTAAAGACTAATATATCTAATTTTTACTAAAATCACAGAACCCATCATTTGGTTTTAAATACCCTTTACTCATTATATCATTTCAATTTTACTTATGAATTAATATTTCATTATGAACATTAATACTATTTTAAATAATACACATATAATCGTAACTCAATATTTTATTCATGATTAACGTTTATTATATATTATAAACAAAAGTAAACTATAATTTATTCATATATATTATTAATGTAATATTTGTATTAATTTCCACTCTATATTTATGATTAATATATTCCAACAGAGTTGGGAAATGATTACATTGGTATACATTGATTTTTTATGTACAATTCAATATTACACTCTATTATCACTAAAATACAGATAATAAATTTTAAATCACCTAGCATATATTAAATGACAAAATAGTCAATATCAATCTTATTACGGAAAAATGAGATTTTATGAATTTTGATATATTTAGTTTATTTACAATATCTTTATTAATTTTTAGAGTATTACTCCCATCCGATCAATAGCAAATAATTTAACATCAACATTTATTGAACAAATATGTTGATGTATCTAGATTGTCAGTCATATCGTTTAATTGAACAAATGCAGTGATGGAGTTCAAATCTATTGTAGTGGGTAGCACTTCACGGTTTTAAAACACTCTGCAGACGGTAATGGTTTTGTAGTTCTCGATACACGGAGGTTTTTTTTTTTACTGGGTTAATGACTACAATCCTCAAACGCTTTTCTTCAAAGCGTTTTTTATAGTTTGTTTTGTCGGCTCATCAAATGACTGCATCAGCCGACTTGAAAAAACGATACTATAACTTTTTCACATAAAGAGATAGATCTAGTAGGCATACTGATTTATTTACTTTTTTTTTGAAAAGATCATACTGATTTATTTACGAACCTGCAGTATTTTTGTCTTTTCATCAACGGCACAATATTCAACCATTTACATATGCACTGTAAAAGAAGATTACCAGACCCACCATAAATTGCTCCGACCCGAGGAGGCTCTTGCCATCTGTCAACCATACGTTCCTCACTTTCCGGCCATCCTATTAATCACGCTTTGTAGACTGTGGTTATGCGGCTTATGCCGTTATTAAATGAGCCATCGTTAAACGGTTCCGTTCCACCAGTTAATATATCATGTATGATTAAGGTTTATTAAATTTTGAAACTAAAAGAATATATAATTATTCATCTAAATTATTAGTATAATTTGTTTTTATTTATCACTCGATATTTAATATTAAAATATTATAATTAATTTTGAAATGAATAAATTCGTAAACATTATATCTTTAAAATATATTTCAATGTTACAAACGTTCGCAGGTCTGTTAGTATTCCCGCCCTTACGCGGTGACATATCTTCGCCACGTAATGGAACCAACGTTTTTTTTCCTTCCATTTTTTCCCCTGCCACCACAGTAGATACACCGGGATGGCTATTTCCAAAATTCGATGGTAACAGAATAATACGGGGTTAATATGGACAAATGATGTATGATCAGTGATTAACCTGCCCTGTAATGCTGTTAACACCTGAATTGTTTTACTAAATGCATGGCTACAATTTTTTTAATTATTATTTTTTTTGGTTTTTGAGGTAGGATGGGTACAATCTAGACAGAGCCCCCCGACCGATCTTCGGTGAAATTTCATGAAGTAGTAATACACTTAATAAGTTCAATTATACGTTGACAAATGCATTCACACTGTCGAAATAATCAGTACAGAGTTTTAAAATGGTAAAGACATCCAAAATAATAATGATATTCAGAAGACGACTATAGCTACATTAGATGAACCGGTTTTCAGATATCAAAGATAATTGCTTGCCAAAAGTTGATTTTAATCAATTGTCACCGGCAAGAGTATAACTACATTTTTCTCCTCCAAATTTCAGACTTCCTTTGCCCACTCAACCGATCGTAGATGGGTAGAAATAACAAGTTTTTCATATTCAGGCCTAAACTCAACTACATGTCCAACCAGGTGTTTGAATTTAAACTAATACTTCATCTAAGATGCATTACAAAACGTGTTTATTCGTTCACTTATGGAGCTCCGCATTTCATTATCGGCATGTAACAAAAACTTGCAGATGTATTTGTGTCGAAGTGATGAAAGTTGTGGCTCCTGCATTGTATGCGCAAACAACACAGTTACACGGTCATCATATAGTAATCAACTTATGGATAGTAAACGGGTGATCACATCCCGTGTAATGGATTAAATGATTACTTACATATACTTTCCGGAAACCTGTATTCCATTTTTTGATGTCTCCCATAAAAGTCTCCATGTGCCTAATCGCGAAAACACCACAGTCCGTATTATTGTGCCTAGACTGCCACTGGAGACGTGGCACCTGTAAACCATACGACGTGACTGTGCTCTCTTTAGTTCCTGTGTCGTACGCCGACGAGATGAATGTTGACATACATTGTATCTGTAGATATAAATTTGTGTATTAACATTCATGTGTAACTGTTTCAAATGCATGAAGCTGTATAAGGTAAACAAATGTAAACCGTGCATACCAATGGTAGCACACTTCCTCCATATTTGTCTAGAGGGTCATAGCGTGGGCACGGAAGCGGTCGATTGTCTAACACCCAATTTACCCTGTTACTGAGATCTACCACCAGCAGGAAGAAGTGCTCATGGGTCGTTACTGGTACGAAGAACAGGTTGAACTTTTTTATGTCATCCTTACAATACCCAGCGTTGTTGAACTCGTACAGCAGTTGACTGGTAACAACGGACATATCTCCGTTATTCGTATGTACAGATGCGCACAACTGCAAGGGAAAGACAATAGGGAGAATACAAAATGACAATATGTATTGATAGTCCATGTACACAAATAATAACCGGGCCTACTCAGGGAGACACTTACGTACACCATCGTGCTGAAGAAGAACCGTCGTTTAGCCCGTTGACCTGTCCTGGAGTCTTCCTGGTTAAGGATTTTTGACTGCAAATCTATCATTGAGTTGAGCACCGTGGAGCCCGGTATAAGACTGGCAAAATCCTCTCGTGTTAGTATCTCTACTCCTTGTGTATACAATGTTTCCCTGATGGCCAAAAAACAACATTATAAAGTCTCCAGTAACTGGTATAAATGGTACGGCAAATGAAGATGATTAGATGCAACACTTACGTAATGTCATCTGAAGCTAACAGGAGTGAATAACACAATTGTTCCAATCGTGTCTCGGCCGCATCGATATCAACTTGTTTGTTATGATACGGAGAGACATACAACGCTCTTGCTGTTGGACATGTACTAGTTTCTACTAGACCTCCACGACAGACTTCCTGCGTCTCAGCGATTAGATCATCTTGATGTTGAATTGACTGGCTTACGTATTTAGCAGACCGTTCCCTGCTCTCCAGTCCTTCCTCATCTGATCTCAGTTGCCTCTTCCTTCCTTCAAACAAACGTTTTTCTTCCGCAAGCTGCATTCGTTCCTCTTCTAAGCGTGCTCTATCATCAGCAAGGTTCTTACGCTCCTTCAGATTTTCGTCTCTGTACATCTCATTTTTACTTCTCTCGTCATCAATATAAGCCCTTCGATATTTATATACCCTTGTTCCTTCGGAAAAAAACTCTTCCCCGACTGCCAGTGTGCTCTCAAACCTCTTAATCAGACCATCTATAATTGTGATTAGCCCACAAAGGTATGCTTGAAAGACATCTTCGATCCAGCGTGTGCATTCTTGCAGGAGTGCTCCGGTTACATCATCAGTCAGGCCAATCTCTCTGTTCATTATCCTGTGACCACCTTCAACACCACCACTATTTGACTCTGTTCCATCACGAAATGGGGTAGTCGGTTTAGTTTGTGTATCGTCACGGGCTATCGGTCTGTCTGCTACCACCTCACATGTGGGAATAAGGTCGTGCGGTGGTTTAGATATCTTATGCAACTCATTTTGGTCCCTTGGATTGTCTGTGCGTGGTACGATGGACTGTGAAATTACAATAGAGTAGAAAAGTTATGACATATGATCAAATAGAGGTAATACATAATGCAGATTAAGAATTGCTGTTATATTACACAACTTGAACCTGGTTATGAGTCCATTCAACCAAGCCCCAACGATTGTCTTTGTAAGTTTCTGCACCAAGGCCGTAGCCCCCGATAGACTTCTCCCTGACCAATCTATCTTTGTATCTGACGGTATTCCACCCGGAGATTGCTGGATACCCAAAATGATCTACTAGCCCCAAAACATAGGTCTTTTCAAAATACAAAAGGTTCAGGAACAGTAGCGGCCCGCAGAACTGATGGGTTTTGCCGTTGTTGTTTTGGTACTTTCGAACTGAATCAATTAACTTCACAATCGTGTATCTACACCAATCCAGACGGGCAGCATACGTAGGATCAACTAATAAGGGCAGTATCTTGTCGTTGCATCGAGGGCTACTTTTGCCGCTTACACAGGTGGAGACGATGGCACAAACGAAGCTTGATTTAAACATGTCGGTTGGACCCATCGTTGGCCATTTCATTATCATGTCTTTCGTGTGGGGCGATTTACTACCAAACTCTGTGATCCATTTATTTTCCCACTCTCTGTACTCATATGACCCTGCTGACCCCTTGTTCTCTGTGACGGGATCACCACCTAGTGCAAAACCTAGGATGTTGTGCACATCATCCACTCTAACATTCAATGTTCTTCCGTTTGAAAGATTTAATTGACAGATACGCCAGTCTAAATGGTCCGCCAACCACTTGCCTAGTTCATAACTGATGGAATCAATTCCTAAACTAAGGAAATGCCCAAACCCGATGCTGTTCACAGCTTCACGCTGTTCAGGTGTAAGCGTTTGAATACCCCTATAGAGGGCGGTTATTGACATTCTGCTTTGGAATCGAGGGTTTGGCGTCCTCTTTTTGGTTTCCATCTCAGGCAGAGTTGAGTCGGCGTTACGTTTCTTGTTCGATCTATTACGGTTGCTCCAAGGATCTGGTGATAGCGGTATAGCCTGTGGAGACAGCACCATCTGATACCCTGCAGAAACATCAACAATGTTTTGTTGACCAACGGTTGGTAACGGTGCTGAGGTGCTGCAGTCCGGCGTATCTCCTTCCCTGCTCCTCTTCCTGTATGATCTACAAAAATTATAAGACGGTGTGAATAGTTGAACTTTTGAACATTTTTATAACTAGACAACTCCATTTTCGGATTGCTTTTTTGCTTAATTTTTTTATTTGTGCAAAAAAAAAGCAGTCGAAAGTAGTTGGATGCCATGGATGGGAGCACCATAGTGATGATGAGTTTCCATTCCCGAAGCCGTTAAATAAGAAAAACAAAGTAACACTCAGGTTCCCCATAATTGATTAGAACTATTAAAACCATAAATGTCGAGTTTTTAAAAAATTCGAGTTCTAGTGAAAAACCCGTAGTCGTTGTCAACTGTGGAATAACAAGTAACTGCAGAAATATCAGATACATGTGTCAATGGTGCAATAGAATCAACCTGGTACAGGTTTTTACGCTATCAGATGTGCCCTTCCTGTTGGGGTCGCCATCTTTGTCATCATTCCTTCTATGCTTGTTCTGGTTAACCATCGATGGACGCTGCCTACGTTCGACTGCTCAAACACAAGGTGTTGTTTAAGTTTTATTTTTTATATAAAAATGGGGTTATATCAAGGTTAACTGTCCTGAAATACCCCAAACCTTGATGTGTTAATTAATTATGTAATTATAAGTTCTAAGGCTAATTAAGCCTTAAGATTATTGGTGAAGAATGAAAACCAAAAGAAAAAGAAAAAGCGTAAAAGTCACAAAACGTGAAAACACGCTTTAATTATTTAGGAGGTATAAAACCTTCATAAGGGTTATAAATATATTTTTATACCCTAATTACATACTAAGAACATGTGGGAGAAATTCCGGAAGAAAACGGATCGAAACAATGCGTTAAAACGCTAACGGAGTCTAAGGGCGCGTTTTCGAGGAAACCCGAAAACGGGACTTTAAACAGTTAAACAACCCCGTAAAATTAATAGTTGATTATGTAATAATAATTAACATTAATGGGAGTTTAATAGCCATTAAAATTAAAGGAATGAGAAAATTCCAGAAACGGTCCCGGTTTAGTGAATAGTATAAACCGGGTAAATAAAACGAGCATTCCTGTAAAAATGAAAAAAGCTCCAGCGTGTTTAGTTTAGTGGGATGTTTTTTAATGTAAACAGCTCGCCCACACATGACTAGTAACTAATTAATAGAGTCAAAAATACAAAACACCGCTTATACCCTTATTCTCTCTCCCTTCCTTTATTTTCTTTTTCCCCTCTCTCTCTTCCTCTTTTCCTCTCTCCTCTCTCCCAGCCGGCTCCATCTTCTTCCCCACTCCATCGATTTCTCTCCTCCTCCTCCAATGGCTACTACACTTCAATGCCATGCCCAAGCTCCATTTGAGCTCCAATCACAAAAATAATTACATATTCTTCTTCCTCTCATCCTCCTCTATCATCCTCTCTTTTCAAAATTTCAAAAGAATGAAGTTGACCTCCATGGGTTTTCACCATTTGAGGAGAAAATGGCACCAATGAGAAGCTTGGAGTCTCCTCTTTCTTTTAAGGTAAAAATTTCCAAGAACAAGTCATTCCCTCTCATCTCTTGGTGTAATTGATTTTCCACCATTTTTGATACCTTGTTTTTTTCTTGTTCTTGAGCTCCAAATTGACCCTTCAATGGTGGAGTAATTTCCTTCTTGATTCAAGGGAGAAAAATCCCTCTTAAAAGCTTCAAAGGTAAACCCTAATTCTAGCCCTTTGATTTAATTGAGTTCTAAGGGTTAGGTGATTAATTGTGTGTGTTTGGTGTTCTTGGATGTTGGGATGGAGTGGGAAACTCCATACCCTCTTAATCAATTTTGGAGAAGAGGAGGAACAAGAGGTGACTTGAGGAAGCTTGTGAGAAAATGGTGAGCACACCCTCCTAAACCTTGCTATAATTGTTTTAGAGTTTGGGATTGGGTAAACAATTTAATGAACCCAAATTGTGGATTTAAAACTATGTTGTAATGTGTTTAATGGATGTTAGAAATGGTTTGTGAGTTAATGTTGAGTTGAGGGCATCTAAGAGCCAAATGTTTAAGGTGGAGAGTGGTATTGTGTTATGGAGCTCATGGTGATATTGTTGTTGTTGATGAGATTTAAGGATTGATGTGTGTTGTTAGGACCCTTAAGAGGGTGTATATTGATGAGGATGAATGTGTAAGATTATGGGGAGGTTATGGCAAAATTTTAATGGGAAATGAGTGCTTGAATGATGGTTAAATGGTTGAGAGAATTAAGGTGTTTAAATGGGTTGTTTAGTGTTGAAATGAGTGAAGTTTTGGTCTTGTAATGTGGATAAATAATGGAGTTAGGAGAGTGCAAGAATGATAACAAAATGTTGCTAGATGACTTGGGATTTTAATGAGTAAGGGCTTAAGGAATTAGAAGATGAGTTTTATGTGTATTTAGGGAGGGATTAAGATGTGTTCGAAGTGTCCAAATGAGGTTAGAACATATTAGGATATATGAGGAAAAGTTTGGAGTTGAAAGAATAAATGAAGAGAAAAATCTGTAGTGGACCGACCCAGGGTCCGACCCAGTTCTGGGTCGGTCGGACCACGTTAAGCCAGCCAGAAAGTTTCGGCAATGGACCGACCCAGAGGGTTTGGGTCGGTCGGTTTAGTGTTGGGTCGGTCGGACAATTTCTAAAAGACGGGAAGTTTCGGCAATGGACCGACCCATAAGGATGGGTCGGTCTAAGGTTGTTGGCTGAACCAGAAAGTTACTGGAACGGACCGACCCAGGGGTTGGGTCGGTCGGTGGGTCGGTCGACCCTTAACAAAAAAAAAAAAGAAATTTTAATTTCTAAGAATGTTAATTGGTATTAAGGTGTGCCATTAATAGAGTAGAGATGATGTTAGGCCTTGTTTGGTGACTTTTAAAGGCCATTGGAAGTATGAACAAGTATGAGAGTGAATGTGTAAGTTGTGAACCCAAGATCACTTAAATAAATTAAGTACAACGGGATCACGGGGTTAACTATGGACATTAGTTATCAGGCAATTATGTTACCCCAATGTTAATGAAAGTAATTGTAATGTACCAGTTGTTCGAGAATTTGTTCGAGGAACGTAAATGGGCATGGTAGAGTGCACTCCGGTGACAGGTATGGTTTTCTTGCAACCTGTGTCCTACCGGATTACACCGGCTTGTATGCCAATGTGTTTTTCTGTGTGTTTGCCACCTTGCAAGATAAGGCATGAAATGAGTTTACAGTAATTCATTATTGTGGCGTAACTAATTCCGATACCGCTTAACCTTAGTTATGTGTTAAATAGTAGTTAACCGACTTTAGGTTCACATAAGAAATCGGTATTCGGAATAAACGTCCCAACCCATGGGAACGTTCTAACTACGGCTATCCGTGCGTTAGTATATGTTGGGATTATGTGTGATGGATGTGATTTGTTTGGGATGTTGTTGTTATCGGATACAGTTATCCATGCTTGTTAAAAGGGATATTACTCCCCTTATGTGTCTAACCGAGTTAGTAACACTATGTGATGTATTTATGCGATAAGTTCCATAAGGGAACCTCTAACTAATAAATATATGTTATGTATGGAGAGGAATCCGGTGTGTGCCGGTCGCGCGTGTTGTTTGGGAGTTAATACATATATGTGAATTAACTCCCATCCTGTTATGTTAAGGGCTGTTTTCCTTCATTGGATTTCGACCTCCCACTAGCTTAGCCAAAGCTTACCTACCCGACCTCCACATCGGGTTAGGAGGGAAATTATGTGTAATGTTGTTAGGGTGTTGATGCCTATGTTGCTTCGACTCCCTCTCTGTTATGTTACGGTTGTTTTTTCCCTCTTGATTTACAACCTCCCACAAGCTTAACCAAGGCTTACCTAACTCATCATTATTGGAGTTAGGGGGGAAATTATGTATGTTGTGGTCGGTCCTATATGAGGCCGCCACCCAAATAAAGAAAATGTATGTATGTTGTGCTCGGGCTTATATCACCCCGGCACTCACTAAGTAAAGTCTATGTTCTCTAAGAAGAGTGAAATTAAGTTGTGTATGTTGTGAAGTGTAGTGTGTTGTTATGTTATGTGTGCTAACCTTGTGTTTGTATCCTAATTATGGATGTTTGCTTATTAAGCATGATACATGTGTATAGTTTGTGCATGTTGTAAATAAAATCAATCGCATGCTAAGACGACAAATAGTTGTGCGTGGCCCGGTAGCATGCGGGCTGCGGGATTACCATACCAGCAAAGGTGCTGACCCCCTCTGGGGGCTCCCATTACTTTTCAGGTACAATGAAGCTGGTAGCCGTTCGAGAGTAGGACGGGGTAGTTATTTGTATGTGGTAGTCATGAGATTTGTGCAAGTACTGTAGGTGTAGTAAGACCGAAATTGTATCGGCATTAGTCAAGAAGTACTCGGTACAGTTGTAATGTAAGGAATAATGATTGTTGGACACGGAATAGGATTTATGTGTAGACGCTCGGAAGTTTAGTCCATCAGACCGGTACGTTGTATGTATGTTAGCCTTGTTAGCCACGTGGGTGGCTAACGGCGTGTAACACCAAAGAGTTAAGTGATGTTTTGGGTTATGAATTCCGCTGCGATGTGTTAATAAGTATGTTGTTAGTAGTTGGGGTGTTACAAAAAGTGGTATCAGAGCGAAGTATCGCTCTGATGACTGAAATACCGAGCTTAGGAAGTACCGAGTTAAGAGTTTAGTACTTTGGGTTAAGGGTTGAGTGTTAGCGTGAGAAGTACACTAGTTAGGGCATATCAGTGTGTACAGGATACCTACAGTATCCATCCCGCCCTCCACAAACCCTATTTTATAACTTGGGAAAAGAACGCCAGAGAGATGGAAGTCCTCTCTTACTCGGGAATACCCGATCTGGCTGTTATTAAGTGTCCTTATAAGTGCGGAGAACCTGTCACACGGTAGATTCCGAAAGGCGTGAATCCCGAAGACGGTTCCATTTAAACAATAGTAACCGCTCTTGTTAGCGAAAAGTGAAGAATCTTATGCATAAGAGAACAGAAATTCCGGCACCCTGGGTCGACATGCGAAGCAGTCGAGGACAACCAGCTTACAAGCACTAACCGTGCAACAGTGGAGGAGTGAAGTAGTAGAAACCCGAGACGAGTGCCTACGGGACTACAGATGTTAACTAACACACCAACGGTACACCAACCGATTAAAGAACTACAACGTAGTGCGAGGAGGACACCATACTGAGTAAAAGGGGTCTCCCGGAATGGGAAACACCCTAGTTAATGGTTATTATGTGAAGACAGTGAGAAGTACTCAGAAGATTGTTAGGACTGTAAGATCAAGCAAGGGCTAGCAAGGCCACTGATGTTAAAGCGGGCGAAAGCAGTACGCAATCAATGTGTATTGAACCGATAACCAGATTGCATGGCGCACTTGCCATGGCAAGTGCTGCTACAGCAAGGTTGTGTGGGAGATTTTTAGCGACTACAAAGTATTTAGTAAGGTACCATGAATTCAAGTGAGATCATCGTAACCGTGGAAGGGCTTAACAGCCTAACCTCTGTAATGGAAATACACCAGTCAGCAAGAGGCTAGACTGGGTTAAGGCAAGGAAACATTGTAAAACCACGAGAACTTTCTTTCAACCTAAATTTATTTTCAAACTCTTTCAAAACCAGATTTTCTTTCAAACCCATTTTAGTTCAATTCTTCTTTTCTTAAAACCAAACCAGAAGACCTACACGGGCCTCAGTGCCACATGGTAGGTAAGTTTTACCCAGTTACTATTAAATAACCGGATGGAAATCAGTAAACCCAAGGGTAGCAACCCGAGAAATGGATGAAGTTCAAGATAATACAACAGTGGATACACTTCCCTTGATTAAGTTCGGGAAGCATGGAATGCATATTATCACAGGATAATAAGAGGAGCTGACAACAGAATACTTCACCTAGGCGTGTGACGGACACTACGAGTGTACCAACAGTAATGTGGGACGACCGCACTCCGATAGGAGCTTGTGGGCCTGACAAACCTCCTTATGGGGTAGTCGGGTAAGTAGCAATGTATCAGTAGGATACCCCATGTATGTATACGAGTGGAGTCTGGAACACGGGAAGTAGTCGACTCCATACTACGGTCCGAAGTAAAAGTCAAGCAAGAGCAATGGAGTACCATCGAATGGTTGAAGTAGAGGAACCCAGTTAAGTTAAGGAGACTAAAGGAATTAGTGAGTTCATTTCAAGGAAGTGTTTAACAGCCAAGACGTGCGAAGTGCACTGGTTAGTGAGTAAAGACGTGGAATATGTCTTAAGAATCCGGATGGATGAACATAATAGCTGGAGAGGTACCCAGCCTACATATGGTGAGGCAAATGCCTACAATGGATATGTTAATGTGCAATGATCGGGATGAGACTCCCGAGATACCAACTTCACTAAAGAGGATATTTAACCCAACAAAGAACACGGAGCGAAGTAGTAAATTAAACGTACCAATAAGTACAAGCTAGATGTGATGGCATAACCTAGTAACACCCAGGAACTATCCTTAAAAAGGGTGTTTGGATCAACAATGGTTGAACGAGAGAACGTGACAAAAACGCAAGAGTTGAAACTAACACCCAGTTTAAACACAAGTCGTCAGAAGGAAGTCTGACATCCTTGAAGGGGCATCCCATGAAAGGAACCGTGATACAACGACCTTGTCATGGAGCCCAATACAACCTATAAGCCATGTAATATTATATGGGGAAGTAAATGTGTGTGAACAGCCTACAATGAGCAGAGCTCGAGGCAATAGGGCTTATAAGCCACAAGTAAAATGCGTTAAGTAAATTTTTATTGATTACAGGAGTTTATGTTATATAAGTGAATAAAGCGGATAACGAACCACTGCTTTAAGAGTGGGGACACCTCTTGATATGTGAGACCGCAATGGCGGTAGTTATGCGAACCAAGTTCAGGGAATATGTTAAGGGTTGACCATGTGGTCATTACCCAAGAATGAGGTGAGTAGGAATAATACGAAAGGAAGTGTTATACCAGTTGTGGAGACCACAAGAGTGATAAGTCTAATAGCAACCACCATAGAAGTGTGATGCTAAATGTGTAAGAACAACGCTCAAAGAGCATAAAGACTCAAAAACAATAGAGTATCCAGCAACCAGCCCAATAAGTGGCAAGACATAGTGTAATGGCGGAAGCTAATATAATAGTGGATGCAGTGCAAGTTAATGTTGTACAATAAGTAAGAGCACGGGCGCAGTAAGCGACCGTTGTGTAAGTATTGCTAAAATTTGTGTGGCGAATAAGACCCGTTATGAGTCAAACTCAATGAACATACAGGTAAGTGATAGTAAACAAACTGAGCAATAAGCCAGTAGTTGATGATATTGATAAGAAACACAGTATGAATTCCTATTGCAATCGCATAAGAGATTTACTGTCAAGAGTTTACGCCTCTGCACTCTGTGGGACTGAGTGTTTGGTATTGCCCTTGCGCAGTAATGATCGAGTGAGGTAGCTAGGAAGTTAAGAAATGTTAAATGTGACAGACGAACAAGACTCATGGTGTGATAAAACCGATGCATAAGAGAAGCACGGTCGTACCAATCAAAGGGTATTTGGTTGACATAAGTGACTACAGTAACAGGACTATTAGATATCGGTATGGAATATACCTCAAGTGTTGGAAATAACCGAAAGAGTACTACACATTAAGTAGTAGCTCAAATTCAACCGACAATAAGTCGGAAGAAACCAAGTAAATCATTGTAAAATACAATAGATTATCATGGGAATAAATAGAAAGTTTGTAACTCACCGAATTCGCTCACGGTAAGAAATACCACGCGTCGGTTGAGAAACCGTTATTACCAAGATAAAGGTGATAGTCGGAAATGTACAATACAGTAAAAATAATATATGGGGCAAACTAAGTTCTAAAGTCATCAAGAGTTGCGCAGCAGAAAGTAGTGAGCCAGCAATTCAAGCGTTGAATGTGTGTAGTGAACATGAGTGGATGGCTAAGTATTAACGCCTATAGCCCCACAGGCCAGAACCGAAACCGGTTACGAGTTAAAGTAAACTCTAAAGAGAATTCTTGGTTAGGGACTAAACCGCCAATATGGCTAAGATCCTCAAACCAGAACACAGTGTATAATAAACCGCGTGGAGTTTCTAAACCAGTGATTAAGTGATAGATTACGTGGGCGTAATCCCTTTTAAGGGGGGTAGAGCGCAAAACCGTTTAGTGTGCTTTACCGTACAAGAGTACGTGAACTATGGTGTGCATAGCACAAAATAATTTGTTTTGATGATTGGTGCATGTGTTACATAAACATACGCATTCATTCATGGTTTAATTGTGGTAATTGCGCACAGAAGATGCGAATACCATTGTGATAAGTATGTTATTGATAAAGGAGGTGTGTGAAGGTATATGTATAAGGGAGTAGGAAACTCCCGGGGAACTAAACCCCGACTATGTATGTTCATATAATACTAAACGTAAAACCGTATATTGTATTTTGATAAAATATATATATATGGATATATGTATATATACAGTATTGTGACCTATGAAGAAGGTATGACACCAACGTAGAATCTTGTGAGAATTAAATTCCCTAGGTAACTTGATTTAAAATAAATCTGGAGAACGATGATGGACATGTTCCACCCTCGAGTATAGTACTGATGACTGAGGATTTAAAAAGATAGAAATGGTACATGCTTGAATTAATGTGGTTGAAATTGAAGTGGGAGGTGAAACTTGATTATCATGAGATCAGGGGAAGCCGAACACAAATTGGGGTGGAGAGATAGTTCAACTCTGATGCTGATCACATTAGGGTTGGATGATTCTTGAAATTCCCTACAAGTGGTCATAAATAAGCGCATCAAGAATAAGATGTAGTTAGCAATAATTGGATTTGGAGTTGTATTGTGTTTTCAAAGAATTTTAAATTGGCGGTTTCAAATTTTCAATCGGTATTTTCAAGACTTCAATAAATATTTTAAGATTCTTAAGTGGTATTTTCAAAGGAAGGACTACCTTTATGTGACCTCGTAGAGGATTTTCAACTTGTATCCTTCCAATAAAGGATTTCCTTATACTTAACCTCATAGAGGGTATTTTCCTACTACTTGCTCACGAGCTGAGGACATATGAGCCTTTGTCTTAGGACCGGTGACATGAGAAGTATATTTTAATGATGTATGCAATTGTTTTGATCTCCCAAAGGAACGGGGACCAGAGTGTCCATCGCGACCGCTTCTGCGGGATCACAGTGTATATGTACTCAACATGGGTCTCGAACCCATGAAGAGATGGAAAAGGAATTTCTGGTTGATATACATGCTATGACATGTTGTGTGGTATCTGTAATAATTATTATTTTGACCTTGAGTCCTAATGTGGTTAAGTTCCGGAAGTGTTATGTTATCAAGACCTATGTGTCTAAAGGATGTGTGTACCAAGACCTACGAGTCTAAATGTTGTTATGTACCCAGACCTAAGAGTCTAAGGGTTGTTATGTAAGTGCAATGTTGATAAGGTACCCGGACCATTGAGTTCGAGGATATCATGTAAGTATGTTATGTTATGTATGGATCTGTATACGTACCCGGACCATCAAGTCCGAGGTCATGATGTAAAATATGTTGTTATGGAAGTCTATGTTGCAAGTAATTCCCGTATTCTAACCAATGATGTGTGGGAAGTGTGAACTTCGAGGACGAAGTTCTTTTAAGGGGGGTAGATTGAAATACCCCAAACCTTGATGTGTTAATTAATTATGTAATTATAAGTTTCTAAGGCTAATTAAGTCCTTAAGATTATTGGTGAAGAAATGAAAACCAAAAAGAAAAAGAAAATGCGTAAAAGTCACAAAACGTGAAAACACGCTTTAATTATTTTAGGAGGTATAAAACCTTCATAAGGGTTATAAATATATTTTTATACCCTAATTACATACTAAGAACATGTGGGAGAAATTCCGGAAGAAAACGGATCGAAACAATGCGTTAAAACGCTAACGGAGTCTAAGGCGCGTTTTTCGAGGAAACCCGAAAACGTGACTTTAAACAGTTAAACAACCCCGTAAAAATAATAGTTGATTATGTAATAATAATTAAACATTAATGGGAGTTTAATAACCATTAAAATTAAAGGAATGAGAAAATTCCAGAAAACGGTCCCGGTTAGTGAATAGTACTAAACCGGGTAAATAAACGAGCATTTCCTGTTAAAAATGAAAAACGCTCCAGCGTGTTTAGTTTAGTGGGATGTTTTATTAATGTAAACAGCTCGCCCACACATGACTAGTAACTAATTAATAGAGTCAAAAATACAAACACCACTTATACCCTTATTCTCTCTCCCTTCCTTTATTTTCTTTTTCCCCTCTCTCTCTTCCTCTCTTTCCTCTCTCCTCTCTCCCAGCCGGCTCCATCTTCTTCCCCACTCCATCGATTTCTCTCCTCCTCCTCCAATGGCTACTACACTTCAATGCCATGCCCAAGCTCCATTTGAGCTCCAATCACAAAAATAATTACATATTCTTCTTCCTCTCATCCTCCTCTATCATCCTCTCTTTTCAAAATTTCAAAAGAATGAAGTTGACCTCCATGGGTTTTCACCATTTGAGGAGAAAATGGCACCAATGAGAAGCTTGGAGTCTCCTCTTTCTTTTAAGGTAAAAATTTCCAAGAACAAGTCATTCCCTCTTCATCTCTTGGTGTAATTGATTTTCCACCATTTTTGATACCTTGTTTTTCTTCTTGTTCTTGAGCTCCAAATTGACCCTTCAATGGTGGAGTAATTTCCTTCTTGATTCAAGGGAGAAAAATCCCTCTTAAAAGCTTCAAAGGTAAACCCTAATTCTAGCCCTTTGATTTAATTGAGTTCTAAGGGTTAGGTGATTAATTGTGTGTGTTTGGTGTTCTTGGATGTTGGGATGGAGTGGGAAACTCCATACCCTCTTAATCAATTTTGGAGAAGAGGAGGAGCAAGAGGTGACTTGAGGAAGCTTGTGAGAAAATGGTGAGCACACCCTCCTAAACCTTGCTATAATTGTTTTAGAGTTTGGGATTGGGGTAAACAATTTAATGAACCTAAATTGTGGATTTAAAACTATGTTGTAATGTGTTTAATGGATGTTAGAAATGGTTTGTGAGTTAATGTTGAGATGAGGGATCTAAGAGCCAAATGTTTAAGGTGGAGAGTGGTATTGTGTTTATGGAGCTCATGGTGATATTGTTGTTGTTGATGAGATTTAAGGATTGATGTGTGTTGTTAGGACCCTTAAGAGGGTGTATATTGATGAGGATGAATGTGTAAGATTATGGGGAGGTTATGGCAAAATTTTAATGGGAAATGAGTGCTTGAATGATGGTTAAATGGTTGAGAGAATTAAGGTGTTTAAATGGGTTGTTTAGTGTTGAAATGAGTGAAGTTTTGGTCTTGTAATGTGGATAAATAATGGAGTTAGGAGAGTGCAAGAATGATAACAAAATGTTGCTAGATGACTTGGGATTTTAATGAGTAAGGGCTTAAGGAATTAGAAGATGAGTTTTATGTGTATTTAGGGAGGGATTAAGATGTGTTCGAAGTGTCCAAATGAGGTGTAGAACATATTAGGATATATGAGGAAAAGTTTGGAGTTGAAAGAATAAATGAAGAGAAAAATCTGTAGTGGACCGACCCAGGGTCCGACCCAGTTCTGGGTCGGTCGGACCACGTTAAGCCAGCCAGAAAGTTTCGGCAATGGACCGACCCAGAGGGTTTTGGGGGTCGGTCGGTTTAGTGTTGGGTCGGTCGGACAATTTCTAAAAGACGGGAAGTTTCGGCAATGGACCGACCCATAAGGATGGGTCGGTCGTGGGTCGGTCTAAGGTTGTTGGCGAACCAGAAAGTTACTGGAACGGACCGACCCAGGGGTTGGGTCGGTCGTGGGTCGGTCGACCCTTAACAAAAAAAAAAAAAAGAAATTTTAATTTCTAAGAATGTTAATTGGTATTAAGGTGTGCCATTAATAGAGTAGTGATGATGTTAGGCCTTGTTTGGTGACTTTTAAAGGCCATTGAAGTATGAACAAGATGAGAGTGAAGTGTTGTAAGTTGTGAACCCAAGATCACTTAAATAAATTAAGTACAACGGGATCACGGGGTTAACTATGGACATTAGTTATCAGGCAATTATGTTACCCCAATGTAATGAAGTAATTGTAATGTACCAGTTGTTCGAGAATTTGTTCGAGGAACGTAAATGGGCATGGTAGAGTGGACGAGTCCGGTGACAGGTATGGTTTTCTTGCAACCTGTGTCCTACCGGATTACACCGGTGTATGCCAATGTGTTTTTATGTGTGTTTGCCCTTGCAAGATAAGGCAGAAATGAGTTTACAGTAATCATTATTGTGGCGGGAACTAATTCCGATACGCTTAACTTAGTTATGTGTTAAATAGTAGTTAACCGACTTTAGGTTCACATAAAAAAATCGGTATTCGGAATAAACGTCCAACCATGGGAACTTCTAACTAGGCTATCCGTGCGTTAGTATATGTTGGGATTATGTGTGATGGATGTGATTTGTTGGGATGTTGTTGTTATCGGATACAGTTATCCATGCTGTTAAAAAGGGATATACTCCCCTTATGTGTCTAACCGAGTAGTAACACTATGTGATGTATTTATGCGATAAGTTCCATAGGGAACCTCTAACTAATAAATATATGTTATGTATGGAGAGGAATCCGGTGTGTGCCGGTCGCGCGTGTTGTTTGGGAGTTAATACATATATGTGAATTAACTCCCATCCTGTTATGTTAAGGGCTGTTTTCCTTCATTGGATTTCGACCTCCCACTAGCTTAGCCAAAGCTTACCTACCCGACCTCCACATCGGGTTAGGAGGGAAATTATGTGTAATGTTGTTAGGGTGTTGATGCCTATGTTGCTTCGACTCCCTCTCTGTTATGTTACGGTTGTTTTTTCCCTCTTGATTTACAACCTCCCACAAGCTTAACCAAGGCTTACCTAACTCATCATTATTGGAGTTAGGGGGGAAATTATGTATGTTGTGGTCGGTCCTATATGAGGCCGCCACCCAAATAAAGAAAATGTATGTATGTTGTGCTCGGGCTTATATCACCCCGGCACTCACTAAGTAAAGTCTATGTTCTCTAAGAAGAGTGAAATTAAGTTGTGTATGTGTGAAGTGTAGTGTGTTGTTATGTTATGTGTGCTAACCTTGTGTTTGTATCCTAATTATGGATGTTTGCTTATTAAGCATGATACATGTGTATAGTTTGTGCATGTTGTAAATAAAATCAATCGCATGCTAAGACGACAAATAGTTGTGCGTGGCCCGGTAGCATGCGGGCTGCGGGATTACCATACCAGCAAAGGTGCTGACCCCCTCTGGGGGCTCCCATTACTTTCAGGTACAATGAAGCTGGTAGCCGTTCGAGAGTAGGACGGGGTAGTTATTTGTATGTGGTAGTCATGAGATTTGTGCAAGTACTGTAGGTGTAGTAAGACCGAAATTGTATCGGCATTAGTCAAGAAGTACTCGGTACAGTTGTAATGTAAGGAATAATGATTGTTGGACACGGAATAGGATTATGTGTAGACGCTCGGAAGTTTAGTCCATCAGACCGGTACGTTGTATGTATGTTAGCCTTGTTAGCCACGTGGGTGGCTAACGGCGTGTAACACCAAAGAGTTAAGTGATGTTTTGGGTTATGAATTCCGCTGCGATGTGTTAATAAGTATGTTGTTAGTAGTTGGGGTGTTACACTGTCGAAGAAGAAGACGGGTTGTGCTGTAAAATGTATGTAGATGCGCATGTAAACGATCACTGTCCGAACGAATATATAGGACTCCCTCCGTCCTGAATTGACCGTCCTGTGTAATGTTTGGACATGTCGTTTGACTTCAATTTTTAACATATTAGATAAATCAATTTTAAAAGTTTTAACTTTTGAATATGATTTTTTTTTTGAAACCAAAGTTTTTGCATATGATTTCTTACATGATAAATTATATGTTACAAAATCTAGTTTTATAAAAGTATTTTATCATATATGCTTAATATTGAAGTGAAAAACGTGTCTTGAAGCAAGCAGGACGGTCAATTCAGGACAGAGGGAGTAGTAGCGTCTGAGGACCGTCCTGGCGGGAAAGCTCCTGGGTCACGTGCCCGGCTAAGAAATAACTCCATATTTTGGGTATGGAGGACCATTCGGCTTCCGCTACTTCATTTTCAAAATATTGTTTTGTTTTTTAAGCTTTAAGTATACACCTTCGTCCCAAAAACAAATCTGTACAATCATTTCAACAATTATATTATATAAAATAATTATTTAGATTTATACAGTCAGGAAAACAACAGCATGCATGGTAAACAGTTTCCACAACTAGCCGAAATATTACTACTATTAATAAGGGCTTACGCGTAAATATAAATATACACTTTGTGTTAATAGATTATGTACGTCATATAAATTAATTTTATAGGTCCACACCTTCACTTAAACGGCCTATCATGTAACTTAGATATCTTCCTGCTTAATTAGATGAGTAATCTGTACAAATTACATTTTGAAAAACATAATAACATAAAAATATACAAATAAAATAATAAATATTCAAACAATATAGTGGGTAGTATGAACATAGTCGGTTATAAATATAATATGCTTTTTGTGAGTTGTTGATTTGTAAAAGGTTGAACCAATTTCCTTGGACACGCCAAAAAATGGCAAGAATTGTAAAAATGGAATGAAAACGTCCCTTATTTTAGTCCCAATTTATGGAAATTATGTGTTAGTACATGTCAATAATAAACAGAAGGATAATGAAAGTTTGTATAGTTTCATGTTTGGTTTGGTTGAATTCGGTTCGGGTCAATTCGGTTCGGGTCGATTTGGTTCAGGTGAACTGGTTTGGTTCAGTTCGGATTTTGGGTCACATTTTTGGTCACAACATTCGATTTAAATGCGGGTTCGGATCGGATTGGATCGGGTCGGTTTTCTGGTTCGGGTCACCTTTGCCAGGTCTAAATTAATACTAATATATGATCCATACACTTATGGGCATATTGTGAAATTTGAAAGTACTATGTTAACTAGTAGGGGTATTTTTGTCTTTCTTTCCATCTATAGTGGCGTTTCATGGACTTTTTGGAAAATAGTGGCATTTTATGACTTTCTTTTTTTAGTGGCATTTCATGAATTAGCCAAAAATATAGTGACATTTCATAAAATTTCCCTTGTTTTTATTCTTTTAATCCGAACCATTGAATTGATACGAATAATGTAATTACATATAGATTCAACGGCTAGATTTTAGTCCTTTAATATAAAGCGCCTTTACCGGATCCCGTCACCTGTAACCGATGTGCTGGCATCATAGCCGTACCGCAGGATTTCCGTTTCCCTTAAAATATTTCCCTTACTCGTCATTATTCATTCAAACACTCCTACTAGCTTCAAAATCACAGTTTCATAATGTCGTCAAAAAAATTGAGAGATGAGGAGGGGAATGAAGTATCCGTAGTGCCCCCCAATGTCCAGGCTGATTTTGAGAGGAGGTTTTCTTTCGACTACAAATAGTACTAATAATAACATTCGATTTGACCGCCTGCTGTACATACTGTTCCATCTTATCTTCCCGAGACAATCATTTATTTCGAAAAAAGGTGGTAGAGACTTATTTACGGTCGTTAACTGACGGTTTGGTAATAAGCTTTATTTTAGGTAATCACCACCTATTGGCCATGGGGGGATCGTGTGCGTGTGACCATCAGATTACGTTTAATAGCTGTGCGTGGACGTTTATCAACTGTAATTTACCATAAATCAGTAATGTACTCATACGGCCTAAAAACGTCCCGCACCCCCCCTCCCCCTTGGCGGAGCAGCACATAATGATGGTAACTACGGAACTTTTTACTGTAGGTCCTTTCAAATCACCGTCTTGTGCAATTAATGGCCTGCCGCCCCACAGTGCACAAGATCTTGATACGGAAGAGTGACACCCTGGTGCAATCGATTTGATAAATAATTCAACTATATCAGTATGTTTGTTCAACTATACACGCTTTTTCATGGTCGCCCTAGGGATTACTACTCTGTAGACCCTCAACAACGGCATGCTTAAGATTCCGAATACCTCCGACTTGAATCTTACCAGGACAAGCATTTATTGTTGCACCGTGGTACACACTTGTCATAATTAGTGACAACTGGATGGGATAATAGTACTCCACGCTAAAGATCCCAAAAGGCCTGATCTATGTTGGTTGACGATAGTACACATTTTGTGTTCGTTGATAATAGTAGCATTTATTTGAACCTGCTTGTTATCCACAAGTCATATGTGAGCTTAAAAAACTTCAAATTTGACTGATGGACCAAAATATAACACTTTAGCATCGTCCATGTAAAGTTTCATCAATTTTGGACATTTAAACATGTTTCAAGTTGAATTACGAAAATCACAGGGGTATATTGTGAATTACGAAAGAAAACCAGAGTTGTCCTATTTAGGTCCCATTTTCCTGCGCTCGTTTTTCTTTCCTCTATTGCCCGAAAACCATTGTACCGATTTTTCGTGTTTTCTGCCCGGCGTTTGCTTGGTGCCACACCCAAAATAATGCATACCTTTCGCATTGAAATCAAGTGCTGGCTATGAAATCGCAGTGCTGGCTAAAAGACGTCGCTTTAGTATGTAAGTGTAACCCTAGAGGAAAACACGAAGCTATATCTTCGCAGCGTCATTAATTCAACGTTATTTTTATTTAAATTGTATTTTTTCGCCGCCGTTGTAAATACTGGTATATACGGGATTTCACATGACAGATGATGTAACGGTGATTAACCAGGCTTGTAATATTGTTAATACTATGCCATCTACAGTACGGTTTTACTTAGTGATGCATGATCACTTGCATGGGAACATGTAAACAGAGCCATACAGACCGATCGTTTGGTCAAATTGCAAGAAGAAGTAATATACTTAATATAAATTGGAAAATATGTTGACGAAAACCTTTACACACCGCGTTCGATTCGCCAATCTGCCATGCAGTAGCTTTAAGCTACTTTTGCTCAGACAAATGTCACTTTTTAATTGGTGTATAGGTTAACTAGAGGAGCATTTACCATAATTTACAAGCTTTATGATGAGAAGTCCGAACACCCCCTATAATGCTAACAACTACAACACTGTCTGGTTACATACAAATGTAACCGAAAACCATGCACGAAACTTAAAAACTTCCGTCCTACTTGCCCGTTACCCTATTCGGACGTCTATTCCTACTCTTTGGAATGTTCACCTTTTGATCTTCTGCCTCGGTCGCTGTTGTTGATGCTTCAAGTATGTGATCCTTCAGCAAGTTCTGAGACTGTAACAGCAAAACAGCAGCGATTCTTTCTCGATGGTAAGATAGAGCATCCTTACTCGTCCAACCAGACCAATGTGATGTGTCAGGTACCGAACGTTTGGTAAACAAGGATTGGTAATTCTCCATGAGCCTCATGCAGTGCACACCGCAGTTCATCTCGTCCCCCTTTTTGAACAACGTGGTTATGTCCCACTTCCACTCTGTCACCGAGCTATCGAATATTTCATGATATATGAGCCAGCAAACTACATTCTTAATCTGCAATGTACGTGAGACAATCGATACCTTCACGGAATAAGTAAATATATAACTTCAGGGAGTGCACACGCAAAATTAGATGATAGAGAATCGGCAGATAATATTACCATAACCATGGCATGTGTCTTGACGTCCCTGAACCGTTTTGCTGCGTTGGGTAAGGTGTCCAACCACTGGTAACGTTTATGAACCATGTTTACGACAACAAGCGCATAGTGCGCATCGAACAACGCCGGAAAAACAAACTGCATGTTGAAAAAAAAGAAAAAAAACATTGCAGCGCGAAAGGCATGCAGTAGTCAGTCGCCCAGTTCAGGATACATAAATACTTAACGGGTCTGAAGGCCTTAAACTTACATATTTACACTTTCTTATGGTGTCGACGCTGTCAATTCCTATAGATCTGGTGAAGCTGTCAAATTGTTTTAAAAAATGTTTATCCTCACACGATGAGACTTCTTGCACAGATGCCTGTGACTGGAACGAAGACAACGGTTATATGATAATCCAGCGTCACGGAACATAACAATAATCTGCAGATGAGCAGTAATACACGGAACGTGGCTTACCATGTACACAGGCAAGAATAGGCACTCGATCAAATTGTTCGAAAACACAATTCGGTTGACGTAGTACACAAAGGTGTTGACAACGTTTGAGTTTACCCAAGAGTCATCATTCAATGTCAAGATGTCAGCCTGTGACAGTTCAGTGATACCATCCCGAAATACACACATATTCCTGCGAAACATGATTGTGTAACAATTCATCAGTAAGTAATTAATCGTACAATGCTAATAGAACTTGACGTTACTGAGTGTGGGAGCTTACGCTGGGTCGTCAGTGACAGCTCCCCTCACGTACTTGACAATTTTATACTGCAGCTCACTCAACTTCATCGCTGTACGCTTAGTGGTGGTAGAGACAGACGGCGAACGGACATGGCGTCCTTTTTTCACTAGCCTAGGCAGCATCGGACAGGGAGTGTCACCCTTGTCACTTTTTCCAGGAGAGCCGTTAGTCAGATTCATTAGTTTACTTCCGGTTGTAACATCTAGGGTATAAGATGACACCAACGTCTCCGACTGATGATCCTTTAGACTTTCGATCGGTTCATTTAAATCGACAACACGCTCGTCCTCCTTTTGGTGTGGTTCGTCTGCATTCCCTACACCTTCCGCCTCCATCGCTACCTTATAGCCATTGACACTGCCATTCATTCTTACATCAACTGTACGTTCTATGCGATCCGCACCTTTGGGTTCCTGCCCGACCTCGCCGTCCCCTATTATTGGTATTTCTTCCACCTTCCCTCTGCCATCCGCTTCCTCCACAACCTCCTCCGGAGGTACCATACCCACATCCACGCCCTCATGCGTTGTCATATCTTCTAAGCCCTCATCGACCACTTTGGCTTCATGACCAACATCGCCGTCCGCCATTAGGGGTATACCTTCTGCCTCGCTGATGCCATCCACCTCCGTTAACCTCCTCCGCTAGCAGACCCACGTCCATAGCCTCATGCATTGTCACATCTTCTGCATCATCCCCTTTTGCCGGGGGTATGTTCTCTTCCTTGCCTTTACCATCCAACTGCTCTGCCACACATCCCGCCTTCCCTCTGCCATCCGCCTCCTCCCCTTCGTGGCCTGCTTGCTCATCTCCATACGTCTCAACATCTCCGTCCTCCATGCAATCCGCACCATTCACTTTGTGCAAAATGTCCTCATCTTCCTCGTGGCATGTTGTTTCATCCTTACCTCCAGCATCCGTCTCCTCCGCTACATTCTGTAATTTTAAACCGCATGCTGAATGATTAGACTTGGAAACATCTAAAACCCCTCGATTGGTTGTTGACAACACAAAAACTACTACCAGATCAATATCTGCACATATCTTCAGAACAGAACCATAGACGGTGTTTCCGCTGGTGACTTGTTCAACAGCAACTCTCTCGGTGGTAGACGTGACACGCTGATGATAACCCGACAAAAGTATTAACTAGTAGTTAAACACCATCCCCCCCCCCCTAAAATATAAAACGTCTACATTTTCATTCTAGCGTATGCGATGCCAAGATGAAGTACATAGTTTGTCAACATTAAGTACGCCAATAGGGTGAATGCAGCTATTACAAGACTTCAAATCAATTATTGAAGGGTCATAAAATAATACCTGCCCTGGCTTAGTCCATTTGGTGCTTTTATGTTTCTGCTTAGTGCTCCCGTCATCATGTGCCTTCCTCTTACCTGCACCTAATGATCCAGTACCTGCGGCAGGAACAGCATCTGCTTCAGCGCCAAAATCATCACTTGCACGGTTGAGCTTGACTATGTGGTTATTCAGTTCAGTCGCCCTTCGGGTCAATACGGCGATTTGGGCCATACATTCATGATGTGCTGCAGCGGCCTGCGTATGACTAATATTATATATAAGGAGGGTATCCACTTAAACGCATACAGCGGCCAATGGCAGAATTTGTTTACCTCAGATGCAGTCATAGCAAGCATTTCATCGTCAGAAAGCTCATGACTGGAATACTGAGTTTCGGTGATGCCGCCAGTATTAGGCTTCAGTATAAATGGATGGCCACGACTAGTGGAAGGGTATATGACCCGACAACTGCATATCTCAGAAGTTGTTTTCAAACCTCGTAACTTCTTTGCTACTGCTTCTTTCGTCCACCGGCCGCAGGAAGGGACAATATTACAAGATATTTCATCTCCAACCATGAGGCAGTCTAGAAAATGAATCTGGGGGTAATACAACGGTATAAGAGCAGGTATAATAAAAATTAGAGTAAATTACTCGGAACCCCTTTCAGAAATGGGCATAATACAGTTAACCCCCTTGTATTTATCATAAATATTGGTAACCACCTTGAGGTTACGGTATCTCTGACCATGAGCCCCCAAACTGTAACTTTGTTATCAAAACATTAACTACATGCTGACCCATAAGCTTAATCACATTATTAATGTCTGCCTGGACAACAAAACTGCTTAATCAACATCATTTAACTCTCCTTCATCCCAATTCAGATGCATTTTCAAGGTAGGGTTGACGTTTTAATTTGATGGGTCACCATGTGGTTAACGTTTTAATAAGGGGCTCATAGCCAAAGATACTATAACCTTGATTTGGTTACAAATAATTATGATAACCACGAGGGAGCCAACTGTATTATTCCCAATCCTCAAGCGGGTTCCGAGTAATTTACCCTAAAAATTAATAACTTATTTTGAATGACCGTAACTTACGAACAGAAAGTGGATATCCCCTCTGATCAAAGGGCTTGCATCATTGGAACTGACATATTTGTCGACGAACTTTTCCAGACCACTGTGTAACTCATCGGACACGTGCCTACACCAGTCGTAGTTTGTGATGTGATCAAGGTCATACATGAACTCTGCGTAATTAATATTAACCTGACTAGCAGAAACAGGGCAGAGAAGAACGCCCAAGGCATAAAGCACAAACATCCTCGCAATGTTTTCAGGATCCCGTTCACGACCCATATTATATACCAAATCCCGGCCTTTGGCAAATAAAGCGCTGGTGACTTGCAGACCTAGCTCCTTAGCAAGTTGTTTGGATCTACTGGTACTACCAACCAACCTGATTGGCATACCTCCTGAGGGTAAACCGTACACCCTTTTCACATCATCAGGTCCAACGGTCAGCACCTTTCCGTCACCCAAACGGAACGACCTAGATTTCTTATCATATAGAGGTAGAACACTATCCATAAATCCCCGTCCAATCGTGTTAGATTGATCTTAGTCAACCCAATAAAACCAATCTGACGTAGAATTTCCCTCACAGCGGAGGGTATAGATCCACGGAATGCATCGTCTAACATATCAGCAAACTTCTTTGGTGAGCATCTGTTCTGGAAGCTGTAAGCAGGGACATCAGCACCCTCATTTTTTTTACGGTACATACTAGCTTCCTCCAGTACAGGCCCATGATGCACTGTCTCAGTCGGCTCCTCCTCAACATCCCCGACAGTTTTGGATGTAAAACTACGAGCCATTTAATTAAGTGAACCTGATTGGTTTGATTATACACTACAACGCATGAATTATTGGCGAATTGAAATCACAGACCAGTAGAGATGAACATATATAAACAATCAAACACCTAGGATGTACAGGGAATGATCCACGGTCACATATATGTTGTTAAATGCGAAACGAACTAGAAGGAATGCTAAACGTATTTCAGCAAGCAGCGAAATCAATAAGGATATGTAGTTGTCATATTTGCAATCAAATGTAATAGACAAGGGGTAACAATTGTAAATTCAAGGACCGGGGAAGCATACAGTGCTCATTCAACCACTACTACTACAGGCTCCAGGTGATTTAGTCGGAAAAAAGAAACAAAGTGCAAATTCAAGGACCTGGGGAGCATACAGTACTCATTGAACTACAGGTGTTAAGCGGTTCCGTCAGCGAAAAAGAAGAGTAAATTACTAGGAACCCCCTTGATGATTGGGTATATTACCGTTAACTCCCTTGTGTTTATCATAATTATTGGTAACCACCTTGAGGTTACGGTATCTCTGATTACGAGCCCCAACTATAACTCGTTATCAAATGTTAACTACGAGCTGATCCATCAACTTAATCACATTATTAATGAAATGTTGGACAACAAAACTACTTAATCAACATCGTCTAACTCTCCCTCGCCCCAATTTAGATGCATTTTTGAGGTAGGGTTGACGTTTTTCGGACAATAAGAATGCTGATTAAGCAGTGTTTTTTGTCCAACATGTCATTAATAATGTGATTAAGTTGATGGGTAGCACGTAGTTAACATTTTGATAACGAAGTTATAGTTCGGGGGCTCATAGTCAGAGATACCGTAACCTCAAGGTGGCTACCAATAATTATGATAAACACAAAGGAGTTAACGGTAATATACCCAATCCTCAAGAGGGTTCCGAGTAAATTACTCAAAAAAGAAACAAATTGCTGTACATACCTGATACCTGCTCTGAATGCGAAAATCCCGGACGGCCGCCACAGATGACGAGTGAAGATTTAAAAGGGTAACCAAGAGACAATCTACGACCGAAGATCTACGACATATATGTGGAATTTCGGTGAATAAGACGGGCAACACAACGGGACACAAGTAACAGAGTTCGGGAAACAACGGTGAGAGCAAAGAAAGAGACGACAGTAACAGGAGAGTAGAATATCGGTGAAAATAGGAAATGGGGGGGGGGGGGTGTGGGCGCGGGTGTAGTGAAAATCAAAATTCGGGGAGCATTAATTGTTCCTTCGGCCGGGTGGGTAGTTGGGTTGATGGGGCGGGCTGGCAGGGGTGTCATTGGGCGGCCATGGGCGGGGTTGAGATGCACGTGAGCTGGAAGTGAAAATATATGAACAATTTTATCCTTATACCCTTGAAAACGTCTGAACGATTTTGGACCGTACGATGAATTTTGCGGATTTTTTATATGTCAGCACATGATCATGCACAATTGTGTCGATCAATTTTGTGATTTCGACCGTCAGATCATGTGCTGATGTCATCAAAAATCAGCACATTTTCTCATACGATCCAAAATCATGTAGACGTATCAGTGGTATAAGGGTAAAATCGATCATATATTCATTCATATTTAATACACGCGCACGTGAGCCCCCCCCCCCTCTCCCATCCTTTCTCCTATGATGTCTATTTATGGCCCTATTCTTTTGTCGATATTATAAGTAGTAGTTTATTCAGCTAGTTTGTTCTTCGTATACATCAATTATCATATCAACTATTTTTTCTCTCTATTTTTTCTAATTTCAGCTGACAACAGCTCTCGTTACACATATTTTATAGTACTTTTAACCTCGGGTTAAGAGAATACAAGGGGAACGTTGGAGTTTACTAAAAGTAAGGAATAAAACTATATGCCATCATTCAATAAGTGGTAAATTGTAAGGTTAAGAAAATTAGTGGGGCTAATGTATAATTATCGAGTGTCATGTGCTGGAATCTGAAATGGGAAAAATTTTAGGTTCTGCTTGGTTTTTGGAAGAAGTTAGAAATAAAATTTTGGTACAAATAATTAAGGGGGGATAACCGTATGCTAGCATGAGGGATTTATTTGTAAACAATTTATGACATCTGGGGTCACATTGTAATAAACAGAAGTATTCGGAGGATATTTATGCTAGACCAAAACATATCAAAGTAGTATGTCATTGATAGGAAGTGAGGAACGAAAGCATATATATAATAACAGTATATGCATATACATAAGAGCTATATGGAAACATGCAATAATGAATATTCAAGAAACGTGTTCAAAGCGTTGTTCACGCATAAAGACCTTAACCAAATAACAAATATATATATCATCAAAAAAGGGATCGTTCTTTGAAGCAAGTTAAACAATGATGGTAGGTCTATTTCTTTTTTACGGTGCATGAGTACTACAGCGGGTCCTTTCCAAGAAACGCCACCTTGCAATGCAATTAATGGCATTGATCCTTACAGACTGGTCCACAAGGATCTTAAAACAGAAGACTGCTATCCAGCTGTGTGTTTGTTAAATAATTGAAATGTATCAGTGTATTTATTCAATTATACACGCCTTGTCATGGTCGCCAGTTCGCTATGTACACCATCAGTGTATTTGTTCAAATATACATGTCTTTAAACGATTCTTCCTTAAGAAGCGTTATTTTTATCCACCCACACCGATCATGGTTGTAGGTCTGTCGCCATTTTATTGTGGGACCTTTCAAATCAGTTGCAACAGGCAATGCAGTTAATGGCGAGGATCCTTACAGACCTGGTGCAGAAGATTTTAAAAGAGTGCTATCCAACTGCAACTTATCGGATAAATAAAATGTATCAAATATACATGCCTTCTCATGGTCGCCTGCATGATTATTACTACCTACTCTCTAGATCTTCATCGCCGTATAAAGCATGGGGAAGATGATAATAACATTCGATTTGACCGCTTGATGTGCCTACTGATCCATTTTTTTTACCCGAGACAAGCATTAATTTCAAAAATTGTGGTAAATACTTATTACTGTATTTTAATAGTCGATTATGTAAAACATTTTCCCGACGTACTATAAAATTGGATTAAGGTCTTTGACCGTAAACGACGCTTTGCCTTAGTGGCATTTTTTTCAAAGCAAAATATTTATCGTCACAAAAGGGATCGTTCTTTAAAACAAATCAAACAATGCCAACATAATTGCTTGAACACTACCGATTTAGGTGAGATGATTCACCTGTTTTTTTAATAGGCGTAACGTAAAACGAAGATAAATCTAATAATGGCATACAGTATTTCGTTATATGTGAACCATCTGTCCATCTCTGAGATTACTTCTGGGTCGGGGATAGGTCCGGCCACCTTTTTTTTCAAAGTGCATCGAGTCACTACAAAACTTTTCACTGTGTGTCCTTTCAAATCACCGCCAGTAAGCGTTACAGTACAATTAATGCTGAGGATCGTTATAATATATTACTCCCTAATTGACCGTCCCGTTTGTTTTATGACACATTTTTCCACTTCAATATTAAGTATATAAGATAAAATAATTTTATAAAACTAAATTTTATAACATATAGTTTATCATGTTAGAAATCATATGCAAAACTTAAATTTTCAAAATTAATTTATCTTATATGTTAATAATTGAAGTCAAATGACATCTTCAAATAATAAACAGGACGGTCAATTCAGGACGGAGGGAGTAGAATAGAAGGGTGTCACCCACTAGTAGGGACACTACATAAATTTGAACACTGTCCGTACATTTGTTCAGCTTGACATGATTAAAAAATTTAGATACATCAATACATTTTGTTAAATAAATGTTGATGTTAAACTATCTGCTCTTTATATCATGGCCTGTCAGTTCGAACAAATGAACAGCTATAGAACGGTGTTCACGTGTGCTTAACACTCTTTCACCAACGGTGTTAAACATTTTGAATCATAATCATAAGTCATGACCTATTAGTATTTCCCGCGCTTGCGCGAAACAATCGCCTATATGTCGATCCGATTGGGTTCGGATTTGGGTTCACATCTGGGTCTGTGTTAGGGTTAGGGAAAGTTATCACTTCATAAACCCATTACTCTCTAACCGACGATTACATCCGTAGACATCTTTTTTTCTTACCCCTATTGTTGGAGCTTGGAAGCTTTGGAGAAGGTGAGATCTTCCTTCTTTCTCCTCTTCTTTCTCCTTTCTCTCGTTCTTTCTCTTCTCTTGTGTGTGTGGTACTCACTTAACTGTTTAGCCAATTTCTTCAACCTCTCTGCTTCTGAGTTATCTCTTTCACCCTTTCATCTGTATATGCCTCTGTCTCTTTTGTACCATGCTTTTCTTCTTCGCTCTCTTGTATCAGTAGAAGAATCATAATGATCGTCGGTACTTTCATCTTCAACAGAGGCAGCAGCTGTCTCCATCAGCCAAATTTGTCTGACTTTTTATCCAATTTTCTCTGTGATGTTTCATTGCTATCCAAATCTGATTGTTCGATCTACTGAAGCTTGCACAACATATATTCTAGTCAGATGTGACTAAAGGAAAAGGGGACAAGGAAGGTCGTGAATGAAAATAAAGTTGGTGGGATCGTCCGGGTTCAATTTTTTTTAATTACAAGTTGATGACAATCGACGGTGCATAGGCGCTAGCCAAAAAATGAAGAGGGATACTAAAATAATAAGTACAGGAAATTAAGAAGCTGTAAGTAGCTAGAGGTCTCTAATATGGCCAGTGGTGGTCATATAGATTTCCAAAACATTAGAGGGTTAATTGGAATGCCTAGCTTGACCGGATAACAAATATGAGAAGAATGTGAATGAACTTAAAAGTTTGATGTTGGTATTTGTAGAAACGTAATGCTATGTCTTTATGTCAAAATTATTCCCAAGCAGTACCCACATTTAATTTCACGCCTTATAATCCCAAGTCCCAACCAAACAGAGCATGTATGTTCCTGATTAACAAGTTTGGTTTGCAAAATTACCTCATCAGCAGAATAGAGCCGATAGATCTAGCGCCCATGTATGTTGTTCCTTTTGCTAGTTGGGGTTGTAATCCAGAGGCGCCGTGCGTGCGATAGGGCATGTACGTTCCTGTTTGTGCTATTTATTTTGCAAAAATTAATTACCGATCGAAAGAGTGTGTGAAAATAAGGATAGGGATATGTGTGTATAATGTTCGCAGCTCAATAGTACCGATAGCGAGAGAGCTCGAGGCGCCGATCGATATCGACGCATGCATGTGGTCTGCCTTCATCATCACCAGTTTGGTCGGGTTGCAGAGATTGGAAGCTATAATATTGATGAAGATGGCGAGCGCAGATATCGGAAGAAAGGAAGAGAAGAGGCGCCGCGGCGGAAATGAATTTCTGGGATGGTTTCGATTGAGAAGAGAGATTGAGAGAGAGTTAGGTTAGAGAGAGAGAGGTTACAGAGAGTGGTAGGGGAACAGTCGCGATTTGATTGATGGTAGGGAACAGTCGTGATTTGATTGAGGAGAAGACGGGAGAGCGAACAGTATTTATAAATTTAGGTAACATGGGAGAGATGAAGGTGCGTGGGACCTACCAGATTAATTGTACTCCCTCCGTCCCACCTTGACCGTCCTATTTACTATTTGGACATGTCGTTTGACTTCAATTTTTAACATATAAGATAAATTAATTTTGAAAATTTAAGTTTTGCATATGATTCCTTACATGATAAACTATATAATACAAAATTTAGTTTTATAAAATTATTTTACTTTATGTTTAATATTGAGGTGGAAAAACGTGCCAAAAAGCAAACAGGACACTTATGATGGGACGGAGGTAGTAAAACTGATAAGCTAGTAAGCAGCGTCTGATGAAAATAGGAGCCATCATCCATTTGGTGGGTCCAGCAAAAATTAATCTGCAGCTGCCCCCTTCATCTCTCCCCATAACGGGGCATCTTAACTGAAGAAGCTTTTTTATACGTATCTATTAAGCGCCAGGTTCCAAGGTGGCTATTGTTTCTTTATTTTTTTTTACTTTATTATTTTGCAAAACTATACTCCCTCCGTCCTGAATTGACCGTCCTGTTTGCTTTATGGCACTTTTTTCCACTTCAATATTAAACATATAAGATAAAAATTTTATAAAACTAAATTTTGTACTATATAGTTTATCATGTAAGGAATCATATGCAAAAATTAAATTTTCAAAATTAATTTATCTTATATGTTAAAAATTGAAGTCAAACGACATATCCAAATAGTAAACAGGACGGTCAATTCAGGACGGAGGGAGTAAAATGTTGTATCTTATATATATAAGTCCAAATAACATAAATTTTATACCATCGTTAATAAGACCAAACAAGAATATGTTTTGATAAATTTTTTATTTTTTTTTTTGGAATGTACAAAATATGTTTCAAGTTTAGGAACAGTGAATCAAAGTTGTTAAAAGGTCAACCAAATGTTGTTAAAAAGTGGTTCAAAGGTCATTAAAATGACATAAAAATGCCTTCGACGTTTTTAGCATTCATATGGTGGTTTCTATGGTGTTTGAGGGGCAGGTTAATCTTTCTTGCATTAGTTTTACACTTTATATTGTCATCACTTACTCGACACTAACGACCCTAAACCCTGTACTACAAACCCTAAAAATGACTTCAACGTTCTTAGCTATCCTATGGTGGTTTTTGGAGTATTAGACCCTGTAATATAAACCCTAAAAATCTTCGACGTTTTAAGCTATCCTAGGGCGGTTGGGTAATCTTTTTTGGCATTAAGTTTACGCTTTATATTGTCGACTGATTCGATAATTTTTTAGGATTTAGGGTCCTAAACCCTGTACTACGAACCTAAAAATGTCTTCGACGTGCACTCGTACCCATGCACATAATGAACGAAAAAACGCTACCTGAAAAGTCGCACAAACATCCAAACTTCTAATTGTTTCATCCGCTGGGGTCGTATCAAACCGAACCAAACCAACAGTATTACGAATACCGTAAACTTCGAGGAACTAAGGATGCACCTGGCCAATAGTATTAATTTGTTAACGATACACTGTGAGGACCACGGTGACATACATTCACATTGCAGGGACGTCAACTGCTGGCAGGATTAATTGATCTTTGTGAAAGTCACATTTTTTCCAATACATCTCTTGTTCAAATATGTTATATATATTTTTCTGGGTTATTTAACTGAGAATTTTGAAAGTTTAGTAACACTAATCATATCACATTATTAAACTAAGTGACGCCGCCTAAGAACAATGTACATAACTACTATTGCCAATTACAAACTAACGTACTGAACATAGAAAGTAATATTCCGATTTAACATGCATCAAGTGTCAGCATCCATTGACCAAACGTGGAGATCAAGCCTGAAAAGCGAAATTATACTGTAGTAAAGTAGGATATCGCTCCCTGTAGTTTGTTAGATTATCGAGAGGTACTAGGGATAAAACACACACACACAGACACACAAACACACAACACACACACAAAAGTGATGTCAATAGGATGATGACCTGCTATTCAGGGTCCATTGCAAGAAGGGAAGTCTCCGATAGGCTTTCACTTAATTCCAACATAAAGCGCTACCCCAGAGGGTGGCGTCACCTTACTATTTTCTATCGCCAGATGATACGGCCCTTTCGCTCGGGCCGGCATTATATTTCAGCCGGAAGGCCAACAATAGTATGCACCAATTTTTGCGCTGCAATAACTTGATCCAAGTGACGTTGGTTCATCTCGGACATCCTGGTCAGCACGTCTTTGGTCCCCCCTATTGCTTCCAATGCCAATGAGTTTACCTCTAGTGTGCTTTTTGCAAGCATTATGAGATTTCTCACCAACTGACAAAGCTCCTTGTAACAACGGTCCTGATATGTGCTTGTAGGGGTGACTGGCTGCGTGCTTTTAGCACCTCTTCCCATATCTGGTAGCATCTGAAATATAATAGTGGTTACCACTAATCATTAGTGTTCTAAACTTTGAGGAAATGAATACTTCACACCATGGCGTTTATGCGTTTACAAAAAAACAAGTAGCAAACAGCCGTAAACATTAGTTAATAAAAGTAAAAACAAAAGTAGACCCAAAAAGTTCGACCACCATTTCCAAAAACGATACACTATCGTCTAGCTTAAGGTAAAGTCCCAATTTGTGCACCTGTTTCCGTCTATCGCGAAAAATGGTCAAAAAACACAATTTGAAGATCGTCTAACATATACTCCCTCCTTAAAATATCTGCCGTTTTTCAGATGATTCTGGACTTAAATCTGTCTAGATTCATCTCTACAAACGATAGATATTTTGAATAGGAGGGAGTATATGTTAGAACCTTTTTCCTTGCTGGGATTTTTTCTTTTGGGCTCTGCCCAGTGAGGTTTTAACGACGCCTCTTGCGGCCACCGTAGGGTGTTAGACTGGCAATTAAATATAAAAAAAGAAGATGCATAACATTTCAAATATGAAACCGAAAAATTCAGAGCAGAAATGTTGGGGTACATTCAACGTGAGGAAGGGGGCAACGCCTGCGCGGGTCGACAGTTATAAGCTCGTACGATAATGGCGTCGGAGTCGAAAGGGGTGAAGATGGAATTTAGAATGGGTAAGAAATTAAAACAATAATTGCTGATCCCCAGGATAATAAATAGGCAGGGTTATGGGGAACGGGGTGTCCATCCAGTTTTGGGTCATATCTGTTCGGGTTAATATCCGTTTCAGATAATTGAATGGGTAAATGAGAACAATAATTGGCCGTTTCAGATTCGGGTAAAATCAAGTTCGGGATGTAACATTGACAGGTATAAATTTCGGGACTTGATTAATACATTTTGAAAAAAATAATTAAATAAACATACACCTAATTTTAATAAAATATACTACACATCGATCACCAAATTAGTCAATACAATTCGTACTCAGAATTTTATTTAGATATAATAAGACTAGATTGAGCGTTTCGTCATATTCACACGAGTCATTCACTTTAATAATGATTATTTAGGGTCACAAAGATTTGGAATATATGTATAACACTAAGTGTTAATTCCGATGATCTCAACTTAGTCCCGTATTCCTGCATAGCGCTAATCCACCCCGGTAAATAACCACTCCTATCAATAAGTTGTTATTACTCAGGTATGTTAATGTGTTCGGGATTAGTTAAATCATCTTCTACGTATGTTACAAACAACATGCTGTATTAATCAACTACTTTTGATTTAATCCTTATAACCCAATTCATTATTTATATGTTTCTTTATATGTATACATGAGTTGGTCAATTGGGCTTGACTTGGTCAATGCATCCAAGTCAATATGTTCATATAATCCATAATTAATCTCTTAAATTATAAAGTTCATATATTTGTTCAATTCTCTATGACATGTCATTAGATCTTTATACCTAGTGCTTTATAATCAAATTCATCACGTTATATCATCCTACACCTTAACCTTATATGACTACTACACGTAATATATAACTCACCTCAGGTCATAAATTAATATTAATCTATATGAATTATATAATTCTCTCTTGTAATGTTTATCCTCATTGTTTCAGGTGAATAAGCACTTGATTCCCTTATGCTGCTGATGTTATAACATGCCATATTGTACCTTATATTATTCTTTACTAAGTTCCCAACTGTACATCTCAGTTGCTCTTTAATATTCACATGCAACGATTTATGTGAATTATAATATCTCTTATATCTTATACTAATTTCCATCATAATTCCATTTAGACCCAACATTATCATTTATGACATTTACGACCATATACTAAATTCATTCCCATGCCAGCTGTCTATATTCTCGCATATGCACATTACATTTCCGCATTTTGCATTATTTCTACACAGACTTTACAATGTCAATATGATATATTATATAAGCTTATGAATTTAATTCCATCTTTAGCCCCAAAATTAACCTCCAGTAATTCTCTAACAGCCCCTGGTCGGTTCTATTTTCTTTATCGCCCCCAAACTTTCAGAAATTTGTAATTTGACAATAATTTTATAAATCTTACTTTTAATTCTTTAACGTTATTAAATTTATATTATCAGCGTTTCTCTTACATAATCGGCCAGTCAACACCCTGAGTCTACCCAGGGTTGACCCCCAGGATACTGCATTTACCGTAATTTATCCATAATTATGAATTCACCCCTAATCATACCTAGTTATTTCATCTACGTCGTCAAACTTTCTGGAAATCATATTTTGCATATGTCAACAGTTCATGAAATCTCGGTAAAATAAGTTGGAACAGTAGGCACAACAAGCGTCCTCCACATGGGTAACGGTGATGAACATCTACAGAGTTGGTAATCCTGCATCCGATCATGAAAAGACGTGGACACTAGAACAAATATACTGAGAGAATTAAATTATTTACCGAATCGATTAAAGTAGGTGATACTCTTCTGGTTTAAGATCTTTTGCACCACGTCTACAAAGGATCCTCGCCATTACTGGTGCGGTGATTTGAAAGGAAGCGTTTTGTAGTTACCGATGCACCGTAAAAAAGATAGTATGTGTGTAGTTTAACATGTTAAACATCGCACGGAAGCGAGGGTAGTGCTCACGCAATTCTGTCGTACTTCTTTCCTCATAAACTTTTGTAACGTTACAATTATGCCACAAACAATATATGTAATCTTATCAATCTAATTTGATATTAAACCCCAACTTACTATTATTTTTCCAAAAGCACCTGGTCTGTTCTATTTTCTTTATCGCCCCCAGAGTTTCCTAAATTTGTAATAACTACAATAGTTTTATAAATCTTACTACAGCTCCCTAACCCCAGCATACAGGATCGACATACGAAGCATACGTGATTGTTCAGCGCAAGCGCGAGAAATAATAACAGGTCATGATTACGGTTCAAATTTTCAACGCCGTTGACGAAAGAGTATTGTTTACGCATGCTCACCGTACTGTAGCTGTTCAGTCGGGCGAACTGACAGGCCATGATGTAAACAGTAGTGAGTTTGACATCAACATTTATTGAACAAATATGTTGTTGAATTTACATTATTTATCATATCGCTTAATTGAACAGATACACATGTAGTCCATAGTAGTGGGTAGCACTTACGGTTTTACAAACCCTCGGCAGACGGTAATCATGAAACTCGAACCTTGACTGCCGAGCGGTCGTGATTTGAAAGGACCCCCGTACCGTACAGAAAAATTACAGACCTATCAGCAACTTCGTCTAAAAATGTGGCTAGCGAGGTTCGCATTATTAGTAAACCGGCTTCAGCTATTATTGCCTCGTGTAAACTTTTTTATCTCAATTAAGTGTGAGGTATCTAAATAAGACACGTCTATTGTTGAGTCTATCAGAAGAGTGACACAGATTCGTATTTTTTCATTTTATTTTTTTTTTTATTTTGTAAACAAACGTCGTACATGAGTAAATGCAGACGTTGTTGATCAGAGGGTTATACTCACGTAAACCCATCGTTATGGATAACACCCGTACGCAGGTTCAAAAAAATACTACTATTATCAGAACACAGAATACGTACTATCGTCAACCAACACAGATCAGGCCTTTTGGGATCTTTAGCGTGGAGTACTATGACTATCCCATCCAGTTGTCACTAATTATGACAAGCAGACGATAGATTGTGCGGCCAAGCCGCGTCCATCATTGTGCAGCCTATCTATTTGGCAGTCCAGTCAGCTGCTGACTGGATTGTTTTGCTGACTGGGCTGCCTTTTTGCTATATTAATTTTAATTGGTTGTAACTTTTAAAATATAAGTCCAAAATGAAAAAAATATATATCATTATTCATCTAAATTTAAACTCTTCAAAACAAGATCAGACATGGATATATTTTGACAACTTTAAAATTTTATATTTTTTATATGTATATATCTATACATATCAACCATACTTGATTCACCATATATAGTTTAAAATACACCATACAACAATAATAATACACTACAAAACAATAATGATTCATTATCTGTTTTGAAATCGATATGTTAAAAAAAATATGATTCACTATATAAGACTTCAAATACATCATATAAATAATAATAATACACCACAAAACAACAACAATAATAATAATAATAATGCATTACAATAATGATCCATTATTAGTTTCGAAGTTTGTTATCTAATTCATCACTTGTTAGTTAATGAATCATAATATCAATTTTAATGAATCATAATATCAAAATTAATGAATCATATCTTCATTTTAGTGTATCATAGCAAACATATAAAAATAAACAAATTTAAACAATAATGTAATACAAGACAATATTTGGTATGTATGAAAAATACATGATTCACCATAGAAGATTTAAATTGCACCATACAGTAATAATAATACACTACAAAACAATAATGATTTTTTATCGGTTTCGAAGTTTGTTACCTAACTCACCACTTATTAGTTAATGAATCATAATATAAATTTTAATGATTCATAATATCTAAGTTAATGAATCATATCATCATTTTAGTGTATCAACGTAAACATATAATAATAAAAAAATTAAACAATAATACAACACAAAACAAATTTGGTATGTACGAAAAATACATGATTCACAATATAAGGTTTAAAATACACCATACAATAATAATACACTACAAAATAATAATAATTTTTAATGGGTTCCAAAGTTTGTTATCTAATTCACCACTTATTAGTTAGTAAATCATAATATCAATTTTAATGAATCATAATATCAAAATTAATGAATCATATTATCATTTTAGTGTATCATCATAACATGTAAAAATAATTTTTTTTCAAAGTTGTCAAAACATATTCATGACTGGTCTTGTTTTGAAGAGCTCGAATTTAGGTGAACAATGATATAACTTTTTTTCATTTTGGACTTATATTAAAAGTTACAACCATTTAAAGTTAATATAAATTTTCTTCTCACTCATGTGCCACATAAGCAGTGTAGTCAGCACATTGACTGGACTGCCACATAAGTGGACTGTACAGCACATTGTGCAACCCAGCCGTGTAATCGATTCTGCGTATGACAAGTGAGTACCACGGTGCAACAACAAATGCTTGTCCTGGTAAGATTCAAGTCGGAGGTAATCGGAATCTTAAGCATGGTTTACGTTGTTGAGGGTGTACAGAGTAGGTTATCCCGCGTGCGACCATGAAAAAGCGTGTATAGTTGAACAAACATACTGATGTAGTTGAATTATTTATCAAATCGATTGGACCAGGGTGTGGATCCAGGCCATTTATTGCACAAGACGGTGATTTGAAAGGACCTACAGTAAAAAGTTCCGTAGTTGCCATCATTATCTGCTGCTCCGCCTAGGGGGGGCGTTTTTTAGGCCGTAAGAGTACATTACTGATTTATGGTAAATTACCGTTGATAAACGTCCACGAACAACTATTAAATGTAATCTGATGGTCACACGCACACGATCCCATGGCCAATAGGTGGTGATTACCTAAAATAAGCCGTTCGACAAAATGCGATTAATCTATGGTGATTTTGAACGCAGGTCGTTCACTTAAAGCTGATATTGTGAGAGGTGGTCTGGGCCCCAGTAGAAAAAGAAACCAACCATTATTTAACACCTGTCCTCTCTTCACCTAGGTTGCCGTGCCCATTTTTTTTCCTGAAAACGAACGGACGCTAAGTCTCTAGCACCTGTTTTCGAAATAAATGTTTGTCTCGGGAAAATAATTTGGAACAGTATGTAGCAGGCGGTCAAATCGAATGTTATTATTAGTTCCGTAAGGTTTACAGAGATGAAGATCTACATAGTAGGTAATCATGCGGGGCGACCATGAGAAGGCGTTCATATATACAAATATTGAACAAATATGTTGGTGTATTTAAATTATTTAACAAATGCACTGATATAATGTTCAAATATATTGTAGTGGGTAGCACTTAACTCTCTGCAGACGGTAATTATGAACCTCGAACCTTGATTGCCGAGCGGCTGTGATTTGAAAGGGCCCGAGTAAAATGTTTTGTAGTTACCGATGCACCGTATAAAAGATGTCAGACCTTGCTTCCAGGCCCTACCATAATTATTTCTGACCCAAGGGGCACTTTCCATCTGTCGATATCTTCCTCCCAAGTTGTCGTGTTCACGACATCTTAAGTGTTGCACATATGGGGACTTATCATGGTCCTCAACTCTCTCTTGTACATCGTGAAGTTTATCCGGCAGGTGAATGCACTATTAACATACAACAGCACGTACAACAAATTGAAGATTACATGCTTGAAATTATGTAGTTGTATTGTCAGCAGATCAAATGTAACAAATCAAAGAGGATCCAAGGATACCATTAGAGAACTCATACACAGACAAATTATTTGGGAAGCAATACCACAACCAAGGTGTTGACAAGATGTAGAATGAAGAAAGTGACAAAGTAAATGGTCTTTGAACATAAGGACTAAGAGGTATAGGATTTGGGAATCTATAAGCAAAAAATGCGGGACTAATACTCAGATGGGTGGAGATTTAGTTCTGAGGGAGAAGCACTGTACGTAGAGAAGAATAAGTGATTTGTGTACAACATAAATGTGAGGGTGAACAAGGGAAATATGAATTTCTGGTGGTACAGGTATGTTAAATATTTGGGAAATTTCACGATATACCCCCGAGGTTTGAGAGAATTTTACGAGATACCCCTGAGGTTTCATTTTCATTACGAGATACCCCTGAAGTTTCATTTTTTTTACGATATACCCCTGAGGTTTCACTTTCATTACGATATACCCCTGAGTTTTCAATTTTATACGAGATACCCCTCAGTTCAAATTCTGATATATTATATTTTTCATATCCACATTTTACCCACGCACCATATGCCCCGTAATAACCTCACGGGTTTATGGTCAAATTTTTTAAAATGTAAAATATAAACAAAATGCCTCAAGGTAACCATGTAATATATAATGTATTACATACCCCAAGTTTTAGGAAGCTTCAAGGATCACCCAACCTTGACATGGCCAGTGCCAAAGTTGAGTTACCTTCCACTCCATTATGTGTCCAGTTATCCCTTCATCTGGCCAAGACCAAGTTCAACTTTCCACCAGGTGCAATACATTAATAGAGCATCCAATACACGTTTACGGAATTCCCAATAACCATTCTAGATTGTCAACTGGGGATGTCGTTTACACCAGATAACTAATACCAATGATTCTTATAAGCCCTAAAGTGTTATTCAGCATTTTTTTTGGCTCTAGGGATGTTTATTCCAATGTCCACAAAATTAACCAAAGAGTGTAGTTCATGAAAGAAGTGTGTTCATTCCTTACGCGGCACGGAAAGACATTTTTCAGGCCCGGGTACAGTACTCCGGTTACTACATATACCTCTTACTCTCTTAGACATTTGTGTACGTACATTCAGTAATTCGTTGGATATTTGTTGTAGAACTTGTGTGGATGGTTATTTAAATAAAAAGAGGACGGCAACCGGGTATAACTGAAGAACAGAACAAGGGACCCTATAAGCTACTAATAAGGTAACTATCAGGCATGGCATGCGAATGGACAAAAAACTTCAACCATGTAAACAGTTAGTACATCAAACACCACCAGCGCTACAAGAACACCATCTGAACACCACCATCTAAACACCACCAGCATTCCAATACCACCATCTAAACGCACGCTGGCGCAGTGCACTCGTACTTACCGCCATGTATGCAATTGCCAAAAAGGTTCAACTTCCAACCCTGGTCCTGTCCGTCACACAACTGAGAAATACATAGAATCGATTATGTTATTATCCATTCAAACTAGTTGCTGTATAGGTTACAGAGCTACATAAAATTAATTGAACCAGGTTATAAATTACCCGTATAAATAATTTAGTCTAGGACTTACGTCGACACCAATCATCAAGTTGTCGTCCACATGAGTCGGGTACCTAGGTACAGCAGGTACATCAATTCTATCACCGACGGAAACATGTCTGGGAATGGTGGTTCTGAAAAAGGGTCGATCCAATCTTGTATTGGAGATATCGTATGCAACTCCTCTTTAATTGATCTAACATCAGTACTAGAGGACTCGGCGCAGTTCCATCGCATCCAAGGACCGAACTCATAGGAAGACGCCGCGCCCGACGGCTAGTATCACACTCACTCAGTGAGTGATCAAGCATTCCACATCCATAGCAGAATATCGGTAGGTCTTCATACAAAACTCCCACTTCGAAGTCCATATCCCACGACTGAACCGTTACCCTTCTGCACAAGGGTTCCAGTGTGTTCAACTTCACACAGGCACGACATCTACGCGTGTCTAATCCGTCGCCGGCAACAAGTTCCCACTTTAGCACCCTTCCAATCTTTTCTCCCAGCATACAGGCCATATGCCTGGTCTCTTTCTCCTTGGGAACATCGACGAAGCGGACCCAAACGGTCATAGATACCGGGATTTGCCTTTCGAGGGTTGTTGTTGTCGACGCTCTCTGGACCATCATTGCCCGCTGGAAGTAGTGCCAGCGACCCATGTCAAGTGTCGCAATCATGTCTTCGGCTCTTCGAATCGTAACGCAAAATGGTTTTTTGAAATTTCTCTGACCTCTACCTTGCAGAATATATCATACTTGATATACATGTATTGTTTGACCCTACTTGGGCTTACTCTGCAAGGGCATAGGATTCGAGCGACGGCAACCGGGTAAGTCATAATCAGAGAATCAGGGTGCTCCACACGATCGTACGATACCATCAATGTGTTCTCTGCGTCGTGGACTCGAATCTCATCGTGTTGTGTCATGGTTGCAGCGAGTAAGACAGGGAGTCCCGAAATGTGGACAGGGGTAAGGTAAGAAAAAAAGAGGTGTACGGATGTAATCGTCGGTTAGAGTGGGTTCCTAAAGTGATAACTCTCCCTAACCCTAGCACAGACCCAGATGTGAACCCAAATCCGAACCCAATCGGATCGACATGGATTGGGTCTGGTCAACCCGTTTAATAAATGGGTCAGGTTCGGGTTTAGCCTAACAGAACCCGTTTTGCCACCCCTAAATTTCTAATATTGATAAGGATCCGCACCATACAGTGAAAAGTTTTGTAGTGACCCGATGCACTTTGAAAAGAAAAAGGTGTCCGGACCTATCTCCGACCCAGAAGTAATCTCAGAAATGGACAGATGGTTCACATAAAACGAAATACTGTATGCCATTATTAGATTTATCTTCGTTTTACGTTACGGCTAATAAAAAAACAAGTGAATCATCTCACTTAAATCGAGGGTAGTGTTCAAAGCAATTACGTTGGCATTGTTTGATTTGTTTTAAAGAATGATTGTACACCAAAAACCAGATAAAACGGTTTGGAGAGTATGTTCTACGCGGTTGAGGAAGGTCCACGGGTGTATGATGGATCTCTCCTCGTCCTGACCGTTCTCGTCAAGACAAAGTCCCTAATGGATAAGGATGTAACATACTTCCCCTTTTGGGATTGTTTCATATTAGCTTTGAAGAACGATCCCAAATGAGAGGAATGCGAGAGAAAAAGAAACAAAAAAATATGCAACAACTCTCATATATTGTAGAGTGCATCCATGGGTTTAGCAGCTGGTTTCATGCTTGTTGATATGCAGACGTCCGACACCTTAGTATGCCGTATAGTGTAGTTATTCCTCTATCTAACAGTTGATGTTTAGCTTGTTTTTTGTTCTACGGATGTTTATTACCAATGTCCACAGAGTTCATGTGAAGGTTAGTTCATGAAGAAGTGTGTTCGAATACACGCGCACTAATATTGATGGTAACATGGGACGGTAAAGCCATTTTCAGATGCGATAAGCCAAGGTACACTCTGGTACAGTACTCCGGTTACTACATGGCCACATGCATATCGCACTCTGACATTTGAGAATGTACATTCAGTAATTTGCTCGATGTTTCTTTTTGAAATTATGTGGATGGTTAGATAAAGGAAAAACAAGATAGTTCCCACTTTAGCGGAATAGGGAAAGTAACTGAAGAACAGATCGACGGACTTATAGAGTTATTAATAACATAACTATATTGACAGACATGGCCTGCGCATCAACAAAGAACTTAAACCATGTCAAACAGTTAGTACATCACAAACACCACCAGCGTTACAATTACAAAATCACCATCTAAACACACCACCCACCATCTAAACGCACACTTTCGCTTTCATTACTCCAGTCGCCGTCTGTGTAATTGTCAAAAAGATTAACTTCCAACCCGTGTCCTGTCCGTCCTCACTGAGAAATGCATAGAATTATGTTACGCTGCAATCAAACTAGAGCTACATAAAATTAATTGAAACAAATTAAAAATTACTCATCTAAGTAAATAGTCTATGACTTACGTCGACATCAATCGTCTGAGTGTCGTTTCCTGTAGTTGGGGAGGTGGTGGGAGAATGACCCGGGTACTTAGGTACGGCAGGTACATTAATTCTGTCACCGGAAGGGAACATGTCTGGGAATGGAGGTTCTGCACAAGGGTCTAACCAACCTTTTACTTGACATATCGTACGCGACTCCTCGTCAATTGCTCTAACACCAGTATTACGGGAATCCGCATTGTTCCATCGCATCCAAGGACCGAACTCATAGGAAGACGCCGCCCCGACGACTAGTATCACACTCACTCAGTGAGTGATCAAGCATCCCACAACTATAGCAAAAAATCGGTAGGTCTTCATACAAAACTCCCACTTCGAAGTCCATATCCCACGACTGAACCGTTACCCTTCTGCACAAGGGTTCTAGTGTGTTCAACTTCACACAGGCACGACATCTACGCGTGTCTAATCCGGCGCCAGCAACAAGTTCCCACTTTAGCACCCTTCCAATCTTTTCTCCCAGCATACAGGCCATATGCCTGGTCTCTTTCTCCTTGGGAACATCGACGAAGCGGACCCAAACGGTCATAGATACCGGGATTTGCCTTTGGAGGGTTGTTGTTGTCGACGCTCTCTGGACCATCATTGCCCGCTGGAAGTAGTGCCAGCGACCCATGTCAAGTGTCGCAATCATGTCTTTCGGCTCTTCGAATCGTAACTCAAAATGGTTTTTTGAAATTTCTCTGACCTCTACCTTGCAGAGTACTACCCACTTGATATACATGTATTGTTTGACCTTACTTGGGCTTACTCTGCAAGGGCATAGGATTCGAGCGACGGCAACCGGGTTAGACATAATCAGAGATTCAGGGTGCTCAACATGAACGTACGATACCATCAATGTGTTCTCTGCGTCGTGGACTCGAATCTCATCGTGATGTGTCATGGCTGCAGCGAGTAAGATAGGGAGTCCCGAAATGTGGACGGGGGTAAGAAAAAAAGAAGTCTACGGATGTAATCGTCGGTTAGAGAGTAGTGGGTTTAAGAAGTGGTGGTACTCCCTAACCTTAGCATAGACCGGACCCTGATCCGGAACCAAACACGAACCCAATCCCGAATCCATACAGAACATCCGAAGCATAGGCGCTTTTCGCGGAAGCGCGGGAAATAATAACAGGTAAAAAGGTAATGATTACGATTTAACTTTTCAACGCCGTTGATGAAAGAGTATTGAGCTATCGTCCGAACTGACATGACATGACGTAAAAAGTATATAGTTTAATGTCAACATATTGAACAAAAATGTTGTTGTCCATAAATTATTTATCATATCGTTTAATTGAACAAATGCACTGATAGTATTGAATGATAGTCACCGATGCACCGTTAGGAAGATGACAGACCTACAAGACCAACCATAATTATTACTGACCCGAGGAGGTACTTGCCATATGTTCCTCAATAATTACGATTTTACCAAGATGAGACAATGCTAATTGCTAATGATGGCCTACAATAATTCCGGCTTATGTAAACAACTATATGTTGATTTGCTTAATTTAAAAAACATGTAAAACATTTCACGTAAGCTGACGGTATTGCTTGCGCAATTCGGTGGTAATTTTTTATTTGCGTTAACAAATGATCCCTTTTAACGAATGATCCCTTTTGACCCTACTGTACGGTTGGAAAAAGAAAAGGAAAAAAGTACAATAACAAAATGTTCTACAAATTCGGTGTGGAGCAGTTAAAAGGAACGATTCTCCGTACGAAGTAACTAGTAGTGGGGCATGGATTTGGTGACGGAGCGCGATTCTCCGTCCCAGACGGAACCAGTTTTTTCCTTTTTTTTTCTTTTTTTTCCTTTTTCATTTATGCATGAGGAAGGGGAGTTGATTTGGTGATTGACTTTTGAAGTTGATCGGGGACTACTTGGAAATGAAGCGTTTCATTTCCGTCTTATTTTACCTACTATTTTGATATCACTTATATAGTCATAAGTGAGTTTTTTTTTCATTTTCTCTTATTCACCTTTTCTATCATATACATATTTTGTATTATAATATCCTTTTATATTTTTAATGTTTTAGTAAAATAATTCCTTATAAATCTTAACACTCTAATAATTCTTTTTTATAATGAGTATACATAACTATTAAAAAAATATTTTTTAATCTAATAATACTTGTTGTTTATTACGAAAAAGTGAGTGTACACCAATTGCAATATATATGCAATAATTAAAATAAAATAAAAAGAACCTAATTAACATCAATATACTTAACTAAATAATTATAACTTCTTCAATACCTAATTTATTATAGGGTTTGAAAGTCCTAAACCTAAACCACAAACTCTAAAAAAATTCTAAGTCGATGACGACATTATAAAGTGTCGAGCGAGTTAAAAAAAAAGATTACCCTATAAACTGATATATGTACATGTTTCCAATCATCTGTGGAAATGTTTTTAAATTGTTGTGGATACATAAAAACCAAGGTTAATGAATACGTAAATTCGACTCCACTAACTTAGTTCATTGGTTCCAAAATAGAATGTAGATGTAGTTTTATCAATTAGTCGAACTCTATAAACTGATAAATGGTAAGAAAATGTTCTGATACACAATGATTCGATAAAAACGATCAAAGGAATATATATATATAACAATTAGTGTCACCTTTTTTAAAACAGTGATGGAAACGATTATAGAAGGTTATGTACATGTTTCCAATAACCTATGGAAACGTTTTTAAATTATTGTGGATACATAAGAACCAAGGTTAATGAATACGTAAAATCGACTCCACTAACATAGTTCATTGTTTCCGAAATAGCATGTAGATGTAGATTTATCAATTAGTCGAACTCTATAAACTGATAAATGGTAAGAAAATATTCTTATACACAATGATTCGACTAAAAACGGTCAAAGGAATATATATAACAATTAGTGTCACCTTTTTTAAAACAGTGATGGAAACTATTATAGAAGGTTATGTACATGATTCCAATCACCTGTGGAAACGTTTTTAAATTATTGTGGATACATAAAAACCAAGGTTAATGAATACGTATAATCGACTCCACTAACTTAGTTCATTGTTTCCAAAATAGCATGTAGGTTTATAATCAGTCGAACTCTGTAAACTAATAAATGGTAAGAAAATATTCTTATACGCAATGATTTGATAAAAACAGCCAAAAGATATATATATATATAACAATTAGTGTCATCTTTCTCTATAATAGTGATGGAAATGATTATAAAAAGTTGTGTACATGTATCTAATAATCAGTGAAAACGTTTATAAGTTATTGGATACGTAAAACCCAACATATCCTAGATATCCTAAATCGTCGAAGGTTTATTTTGGGGTTGGAAGTAAAACGTTAGGGTCTACCGAGAAATTATATGAAAATAAATCATAAAAACATACCCCAAACCCGAGGAAAGTTAAACCATCAAACGTTTATTTTAGGGTTTGAAAAAAACCAAAACCACAAACAAACAAAAACATATCCGGAAATTAAAACATTATAAGTGTATAAAAATATTCCTTAAATCCAAGACATACCCTAGTAATACTAATTCATCGAAAGTTTTTAATCAATTTTCAAGATTTATAAACGCTTGTAATTTTGTTAATAATAGAACTTAATTACATAGCTTTTAGTAATTGTATTTATTATATTATAATTTTTGTTACTATTTTTTTGTGATATTATATATTATTGTTTTTACTATATTGTTTAAATTGTAAATTATGAAAATGTAATACTTATCTCTATAGATTTATTTATGGCTTTGTGATTTATCGTATGTGGCATTTATCAGGTAGAGTATATACTTCATCTTCATTCATAGTATATAATTAAGTTTTAAGATTTAATATTTATATTCTTTATATAATAAGTAATTATTATTATCTAGTTCAAATCACAAAAGTTGTCAAATTATATATACCATCACTTACAATTACTATTATTATATTTTTAAGCTAATGAATTTTTAAAAAGTTAATAAAAAAACAAAAAGTCTTGTAATAAACCATAAACTAAGTACTACCTGTTATCTAAGATAAAAATATTGAATGCATATATCTAATCCCTGTCCCGGCGCTGCACATTATGACGAGTTAGAAAGAAAATATAATAAAAAAAGAAATACTAAATATGATAGGTTGAGATTAGACTTAATAGACGGTGAAGATTTTGTCCGTCCACGACGGAAAAAAACCATCCGTCACCAAATCCCATCCGCTAGTAGTCATTCAAAAAGACCGTAAAAAATTCAAAAATAAAAAAAATTCTAAACAAATGCTGTCTCGGTAAAATAAGGTGGAACAGTAAGCACAGCAAGCGGTGAAATCGAACGTAAGTAGCATCCTCCGCATGGTTACGGTGATGAAGTTCTACGGAATGGGTAATCCTGCAGGCGACCATGTGAAGGCGTGTACAGTTGAACAAATAAACTGATTGGTTTAAATTATTTGTCAAATCGATTGAAGTGGGTGACACCCATCTGTTTTGAGATCTTTTGCAGCAGGTCTATTATAATTGGATCCTTTCGCCATTAATTGCATTGCCTAGTGGCGTGATTTGAAAGGACCCACAGTGAATAGTTTCGTCTTTGCCGGATGCACAGTGTAAAAAAAGGTGACACGCCTACCATAATTATCTCTGATTCTTGCCATCTTGTCAACTATATTTTCGATTTTCGCCACTCACTACGAATCTATCTAGGTACCAGTGATGCCGTACCCGTACTGTACTTTTGTTATGTGCAGGCTATACGTGTTTATTAAATATCTCACGTAGACATGGGTAATTAAATGCTCACGCAATTCCGTTGGGATTGTTTCGTATGATTTGAAGAACGATCCCAAATGAGAGGATATATTTTATTGGTTTAGGGTCTTTAAATGACGCTTTGCTTTAGAAGCGTGTTTTATAGTCAGTCAGTCTCCGCCATGCGAGAGAAAAAGAAACAAAAAAATATGCGACAACTATATTTTCCCAACCATAGCTTATGTTGTTGCATTCTGTCAACTATATTTTCCCCGCTAATTACGAATTTATCTAGGTAAGATAAGTCTAATGATGCCATACGCTGCACGCATACAGTGCTTTCGTTGTGTTCAACTAGTACATGTGCGTTTGCATAAATTTAAAAATCACTGTCCAAAAGACTTCACGTCATCAGAGGGTATTGCTCACGCAAATCCGTCAAGATTGGTTTGATTTTGATATAAAGGAAGATCCCATTTAGACGATATATTTTTTAAACGGGTTATATTTTAAGCCTCTTAAAGAATCCTTATTTTAAATGAACTGAAATAAGCTTCCTCCACGTTTTTTCGAAATAAACGCCCGTCTGGATACAATAAGAGTGAACAGTAGCCACATCGACCACAGATAAGCAGTAAGCACACCTATCAAAACAGGATTTTTTTTTTGGATAATTAAGGGTAGGTTTCGAACCCGGGACATTTTTTTTAATTAAGGGTAAGTTTCTAACCTAAGACAAAGCTACGGGAGCTTGGCTACTAAAATAGGAAATTAACTACCAGCCATTACACGACTGAGACTTAAATAAGTTTCTACCACGTTTTTTCGTAATAAACGCTTGTCTGGGTAAAATAAAACTGAACAATAGCCACGTCGACCGGGAAAAAGCTGTGCTACCAAAATGTAGGAAACTAACTACCAACAATTACACGCCTGAATTCATTTGCACGGACTCTTTCTGGGAATATTTGGCGCTTGCGTACATCACCAGATTCGACCGTGCAAGATTGAGTTCCTCGTGTAACTCGATCCGCCCTGCCTGATTGCCATGTGTTGGTGGTGAATTGATGTAGAGCTCGTGATACAGCCTTGCCAATTGCAAGTACGGTGGCGCGATCGATGAACGGTTGGAACCCGACGACTTGCAACGTAATAAAGGCACGGAACACACAATCCGCCTCATGGTCCATTCGCTCGTATTCTCCGCTCGGCATATCTAGAAGGAGCTCTGCCAACCGTTCTGATAGACGGAACGCTGTCTTTTCCTTTTCATTCCAGATAAATGCCGACATCTTGTGAGACTCGCTTGTCAATGTGAACCGTCTGAGGAAGTGCTCAAACTCTTCATGTGAAGTTTGTTCTGCGTTTTTCATCTCTATCGTCGATGCATAAGTTCGCTTTCTTGAACCCATGATGTCTCAACCTGCGTGTATTGTGCGTTTGAGATGTGAAAAGTTCAAAAATACAAATTTTCTACTCTGTAATTGACGATGGATCTATCAGATGCTACTAATCAATCCTTGCATTTATACACAGGCACCCCTTGGAGGAGGGACAGACAGCTGTACACACCCAAAAAAAAAAAGAGAACAATAAAAATATTATTTTCAAAAACCAATAGTTATGATTTATGCGATTACTAAAAAAGATGAAAAAAAAGAGGATAGTGGGCACTGGGCATGGTAACCTGTCAAATCGAACCTAGAACCCACCGTATTGGAGGTGTTACCGATGGTCATGATGGTGGTCACAAAAAAGGGGGCATAAACTAAGCAAATGCGTATATCGAGGCTAATTATTGTCAAATCGTTTGCATTTTGTCACACACACGTGCACCAGCCTCGAAAAGATCCCAGCCACTTGTTTACAAGCGGTGATTTGGAAGGACACACAGCAGTAGGTTTGCACTGTAACAAAGAAGGCAGACTTACCATCATTATCTCTGAATTCGCTTACCAAAGTCGCCAGGATAGAACGTTTTGTATTAGTGGCCATGAGGCGGTTCTTGCTGCCTGTCAGTCTTAATTTGCTCACTAAGTACGAGTTTATATAAACAAAACACATTTAATGATGGATACCAGACATACGTTCCATCCAGTCGCTTACCTTTCTATTGTAACTTATTACAGCCATTTATTTTATGCCTACCGAAAAAACGTCCTGGCGGACAGTGTTAAGGCGAAGAAGGGAAGTTGTGCTTAGCTGAACAAATGTATGGATAGATATACGTTACTCATCAATTCGATTGCAGTGGGCAGCACCCTGCTTTGGTAACCCGGGGTTCAGATCGTGGTTATATGGCCAGGGATTAATTTGTGGTCGTTAATTAGTGGTCTTCTCTATCATCAATGCATAAACATCACTTTCTTGAACTCATTATCTCCCAACCTGTATGTAATGTGCGTTAGACATGTTACATGTTCAAAGATATTAACGGATGTGGGAGAGTGTAGCATCCACTTTCCATCCGACCATGAGAAGGGGCATAGACCCATTTGAGAGTTGGCGCATTGCTGCGTACTGTACCTAAGCCTCGATTATGTTAAAAGAACCTACTTTACAAACTAATAGACACAAAATTGTCTCAGCACACCGGTTTACTCGTGAGTGAACCGGTTTGTAATACTTTCGTTCGCTTTGAGTTATTTATTGGGTGTATTCGGACAAATTTTAAACCGAACGAGTCTAAATGTACTCACCGCACTTGCCCTTCAGTACTCAACACTAGCGATGCTATAAATAGGGCAACATAACGAAAAATCAGCTGCGCATTCCCAAGTCGAAACAACGTTTCTTAAATTGCTACGATCATGTCTTATATGAAAGATGATGGGGACATAGTGTGGAGTGACGACGAAGACTTCCAGCCACGACCATGCGCGTCGAAACACCCGTTGACAATGTCAACCATCGTGGAAGAAGAGTTCCGTAATCTGGGACAGGTTGTAATGCGCCGCGTTGCTCGAGTGCTGACAAAAATTAAACCGCTAAACATCCTCTTAATCCACAAAGAGTGGACTGTTACACATTTGTTTCTCGATCGTCTGGGGGCTGAGTACAAAACCCTTTCCGAACTCGTGGAAGCATACAAGACGTCCGTGGATGCCGCAGAATTCCGCTACCTCGAGGATGATGACGTCAAGCGTCGCGAGATTGTGAGGACATGGAATAACTGTCGTAAGGCGCTAAAGGAGTACCACACGACCAAGCCCAACGTTCGTAGGACGCTCAAATTCTGATATGCAGTGTTGGGTGTATTTTGTAATTTGCTATCGCTGGTACCCCTGTTTAACCAAAATCGGGTTATTTCTAATGGAATACCCTATTTTACTTAAATAGGGTTATGTATTCCCATATTTCGCTTGTAAGTGTGTCATGATGATGAGATGTATACTGCTTTTGATAAACGCTTTTCGCCCCGCCACCTCTTACCCATAATTTTCCCGCCAAAATTAACGAACATTGTGTATAACTACGTCGCTCGATTAGCCATCTTCTCGACGGCTATTTCATCGTTGCACGTAATGGAGGCTCATAAGGCATAGTGCATAACTGTGAATTCACCACTAATCTTCTTTAGGTTTTTCTATTAAGTCCTTCACTTTTATAAAATTAATATTTTGCATATTTTATCCAAACTGAGCCTAACTTTCGGCCTAATGACATTTTGACACTAGAATATAGTACTCCGTATTTATTTACACTTATTTCTTGACATTGACGGAGGACGGGAGGAGTATTTAATACCCTAGTAGTCCGCACCGATGCAGTGTCCCCTAGTTCTCCAGTACTTGAGCTTGCCTTTTCATTCCCGATTATTCGCTCATCATCCCCCACACAAGCAAGCACACAGCTCGGCTGTCTACTACAGCAATGGAAACCCCATCATCCGCATTCGTCTCACAGTTGGACGAGAGCTCCCTCACGCATGACGAACGCGTTCCCACCCTCTTGGATGACCCAGGATATTTCCGTACATTTCCCTCATTCAGTCACATTCTCCTTGGTGATATTTCCGTACATTTCCCTCATTCAGTCTAATGGAATACCCTATTTCACTTAAATAGGGTTACGTATTCCCATATTTCGCTTGTAAGTGTGTCGTGATGATATGATGTCATGCTTTTGATAAAACCTTTTCTCCCCGCCACCTCTTACCCATTATTTTCCCGCGAAAATTAATGAACATTGTGTATAACTACGTCGCTCGATTAGCCATCTTTTGAAGGACTGATCGGGAAATAATCGCCGTATCTTCTAACGTCGACATTATAGCGTCTGTCTATGTTGTGTGATTACAGCAACTGCTGACCTTTGCAGATGCGTGCAATCGGAGAAATCAACAACCAGGCCGGGGGGGGGAGCTTAACCGCGTTGCTGATGCAACTAACCAGATGCACTTGGATTTTCAGGTTCTGGGTTTAACACTAAAGACACCATTAAGTTTGATATGATATTCATCGATCCCTGTAACAGCACATCATCACTTTTATGTGCTCGTCGTAGACTACAGGAACCGGAAGAACTGGTTGTTGGTCGATCGACCCATACTAGGGAATGACTTTCATCCGATAGAAAAATATGGCAGCGTGATATATGACCTTGTATCGTGTAGATTAACTTACTATAGCGTTATACGGTTATTCTACAACTTTAGGGTAAGAGACGTTAACCATTTCGTAGTTAGACAGCGTATCGTTATTTGTCTGTTCGTCAACCTGTCTATCAAACACCCTACCGGCTGCGACATCGTTTGATTTCAATGTAGTTGATATGACCTGGAAAACATACACGAACAACGTGGACTGCGGGATATATGCTCTGAGGCATATGGATACATTCAATGGATATGTTAATAACTGGAATGCCGGCCTGCAGAAGGACAGCGTAAGTCACGCTATTCCAGTTGTTAATTTACACATTGAAGGAAGGTTTTGGATAGACTTATCTGTACAAATCTTGATACACATAGTTGATATGATCGCGGAACCATATTTAGATCGTTTTATCCTTTTTTCAAGAAAATTACGTTCTTCATGGTTCACTGGTTGTATTAAAATCACCCGTCGAGTTTAACGTGCTCCGCAGTACAGACGTCCATGCTACCCTCGTCGAGGTTGAGAGGAACGAACGCTTCTGTGTTCAGCATACGAAACTAACTGACCGTAACTTACCGAACCATCTTATCCATTTATCAATATGGAAGTTGTGACTTGTCCCTGCAGTTGTGTACCTTAGCAATCCAACATGGGTGGAAACCCGTATTTCGTAGAACTCCACTGATAAGACTCCATTCTATATTCTATGCGATTAAAAACCTTAATTAGACATATCTACTGTGGAAGCTAAGAGTCCTCGTTTAATTGCTTTGGAGGAATGAGTCTGATTATGAATCTCACGGTATTATCCCAAAGCGTGTGCAGTTGAACACTCTTCGATCCCAGTAATTTATTGAGCACGTTTTATGAGGTAGGGTCATTAAGAGTAAACAACAGTTTGTTTGGAGTAGTAAAAACGACGATTCTTAACGAAGCGTCATTTAATGACATTAAAATTTTTTCGAAACGGTACAAATATAAGATGGAACAGTAGGCTCAGCAAGCGGTCAAATCGAACATTATTAGCATCCTCTTATGGTGATGAAGGTCTACAGAGTGGGTAATCCTGCAGGCGACCATGATAAGGCGTGTACAGTTAAACAAATACACTGAGGGAGTTAAATTATTTATCAAATCGACTGAAGTGGGTGACACTCTTCTGTTCTAAGATACCCTGCACCAGGTCTATAAGGATCCTCGCCATTAATTGCATTGCCTGGTGCGGTGATTTGAAAGGACCCGCATGCCACAGTAAAGCGTTTTGTAGTTACCGATGCACCGTAAAAAAAGGAAACCATCTCCGACACGAGGAGGTTCTTGCCATCTGTCTGCATGGAGGACCGGGGGAGTATTTAATACCCTAGTATCCTCCACTGAACCACTCCACATCGATGTGCATGTGTCCCCTCGTTCTCCAGTACTTGAGTTTGCCTTTTCATTCCCGATTATTCGCTCATCATCCTCACAAGCAAGCACACAGCTCGGCTGTCTACTACAGCAATGGAAGCCCCATCATCCGCATTCGCCTTACCGTTGGACGAGAGCTCCCTCACGCATGACGAACGCGTTCCCACCCTCTTGGATGACCCAAGATATTTCCGTACATTTCCCTCATTCAATCACACTCTCTTTGGTAAACTCATGACCAACAAGATGCCTGACTTTAAGGTTTTGGAGAGCACGTTGGCCAAATTGTGGCATATGGAAGAAGGTAAGCTCAATATTTATCCTTTCTCTAGTAATTCTTTTACTCTATTTTTCAAAGACCTGGAGGGTATGTTCTACGCGTTTGAGGAAGGTCCATGGGTGTATGATGGATCTCTCCTCGTCCTGACCGTTATCGACGAGACAAAGTCCCTAATGGATCATGATTTTACACACTTTTCCATTTGGGCAAGGATTCACCATGTTCCTCTAGTGACATAGTAAAGCGACGGCTTTTATGCTTGGGGTCCGCCTCGGCATCTTCAAGGAGTATGACAGACGGAATGGTCGATCTGATGGTGGCTATCTTCGACTAAGGGTTATGTTACGTACCGATCGTCCCATCCTGCGCTGTTTGAAGATTTCTGTGTCGGGTATGGAGACAACCGCCGAGGTCTCATACGAGAAGCTACCCCCTGTCTGTTTCCGATGCGGCGTATTTACACACTCTACGAACGACTATACCGACAAAGCTGTGTGCCCGGGTGGAGTCTTTCCGTATACCCGTCCAACGTGTCCGGCCATCAAGGTCACGCGTACAGCCCCAGAGAGCACTGCGCCCGAGGCGGATTGATAAAAAGCCTAAAATTCGGTAGATGGGTCGTTCATTAACGGCGTGTTTTTTCTTTGAAACTGTCATTTCATTCGTACTTGGTTTTTGATGTGTGTTGCTGTTTTTTTTATGTATTGGTTGCATACCTTGTTAGTTAGGGCTGGAATCGGATGCGTTGGGTACTCTTTTTCCCCTCTGAGCTTTTTCCTACAGTGTTTTGCTTAGAGGGGTTTTAACGAGGCCCAATCAAACCCATCCACCTGCTGCTCCATGATTTGGCTATATGTCCAAATTATCAAAAAAAACTTGGGTCATCCAGCCTGTTATTTGAAGCTGTAACTCAGTTCTGTCTCTTCGATATTGTTAGTATTGAGAACTGACGATGGTGTTCTACTCAACATAAACTTGTTTCTTCTCATATCCGATTTTGTGTAAGCTAACTGACAGTGGAGCAAATGAGCAATGGTGGTAAGCTTGTAGCTCGTTGCGTTATTTTTTGAAATCTGAAGGCATGCGGTTGTCGTATGATGACTACAGTGAACAACTCTCATATATTGTCAAGTGCATCCACGGGTTTAGTATGATTCGCAATAACATAGCTCGGAAACCCTTTACACCAGATAACTAATACCAACGATTCTAATAGGCCCTAAAGTGTTATTCAGATATGGACCATATGGCTCATATCATTTGGTTGTTCTACTTATTATTACATAAGAAAACTTTTTTTAATCAAACATCAACATTCTATTAAGCATTGTATAATACAAACATTAATATTTATTATTATCACCACTATTTTCAATAATACACAAATAATTTTAACTTAATATTATATAGATGATTAAAATTTATTATATTTTTGAAACAAAAATAAAATAAACTTGTTCATATAAATTATTAATATTATTTTTCACTCGATATTTAGGATTAAAATATTATAATAAATAGATTGGAACATATTATATTTTTCAAATATATTTAATATTACTTTTACATCAATAAAATATAAATATTAAATATTAATTTACCTAAAATAAATATATATTTAAAATATGAAAATCATAATCAATATAGATTTCATTTGGTAGAGAATGAGATTTTAAGAATCTTGATATATTTGGTTTATTTGTATATATTTAGTAGTTTTTAAAATATTAAGATTTTAAAATATATAAGATTTAACTATTTATATTTGACATAGTATAATTAGAGGAAAAACATGGTATGTCCCATTTTTGGGTTCTTAAAAAGTTCTTCCACAAGAACCCATCACATCATATTTATTTATTTTTTTTTACTTAAGAACCCATAAGAACATTGATAATCATGGTCTTAGAAGCATTTTTTTGTATACGTCTGGGAAAGTAGGAAGAGCAAAAAACATAGTCCCTCCGTCCTGAATTGACCGTCCTGTTTACTACTCCCTCCGTCCTGAATTGACCGTCTTGTTTACTATTTGGACATGTCATTTGACTTCAATTTTTAACATATAAGATAAATTAATTTTGAAAATTTAAATTTTGCATATGATTCCTTGCATGATAAACTATATGTTACAAAGTTTAGTTTTATAAAATTATTTTATCTTATATGCTTAATATTGAAGTGGAAAAACGTACCATAAAGCAAACAAGACGGTCAATTCAGGACGGAGGAGTATTTGGACATGTCGTTTGACTTCAATATTTAACACATAAGATATTAATTTTAAAAATTTAAGTTTTGCATATGATTCCTTACATGATAAACTATATTATAAAGCAAACAGGCCGGTCAATTCAGGACGGAGGGAGTATTTCACAGGGAGAACGTTTCACATAACAATGACGATTATTTAAAGACGGAATTAAGTTTTTTTTCCACAATTTGGGAAATAAATGCTTGTCTCGGAGAAATAAAATGGCAAGCGGTCAAAACGATCGTTATTGTTATCTTCCCCATGGTTTACGGTAATGACGATCTAAAGAGTAGGTTACAGGACCATGAGATGGCATGTATTTTTGATATACATTTTTATTACTGTAGTCACCTTGTCTGTAAGGGTCGTCGCCTTTAACTGCATTGCAAGTTGCAAGTGGTTTGAAAGATCCCACAATAAAAATGCCGACAGACATCTACGAGATACGACCATAATCGGTGGAGGGATAAAAAGCGCTTCTTAACGGTGAGTCATTTTAAGACAGAAATTACTCCTTCCTTTTCTATTTATTAGTCGTTTTAGGATTCTATACTTCAATTATCTGTCGTTTTAATATTTTATCTCGGCATTTTCCATCACGTACCCCTACTTAATTACACGTTTCTTATACTGCATCACTCGATGTAAATGCACTTCCTATGCAAGCATCGGCACAGGGATTGGCTGAAAGGAAACAGGAAACAATTTCCATACGTCTTGTAATAATGATGGTAGAGAAATGAGCTCTGTTAATTTTATCATGATGATGGGTACTTTTGGAAGAAACTTTTCACTTTAATTGGTATGCAATGTTGATACACGTTTTCCCAAACGAATGCTTTTCTCGGTAAAATAAGAGTAGAACAGTAGCTACATTGGCACTGTCAGCTGTCAAGTCCAACGTCATTCGAACTTAGAAGACGTGTATAATCTACAGTATAATTGAACAAATACACTGATACATTTTAATTATTTACCAAATGCAGCTGGATGGCAGTACCCGCAATATATGTTATATGTGGTACAGATTCACCGTAAAAAAGTTGACAGACCAACCATTATTGTTTGATTTGCTTCAACGAACGCGAATACGATCCCTTTTTTGAGCCCGTTCTCTCATGGCGATTACAACATTAATCCCTTTCTTTTAATGGCGAGGATCCTTATAGACCTGGTGCAGGGTATCTTAAAACAGAAGAGTGTCACCCACTTCAATCGATTTGATAAATAATTTAACTCCCTCAGTGTATTTGTTCAACTTCGGACCCTTATCATGGTCGCCTGCAGGATTACCCACTCTGTATAACTTCATCACTGTAAGAGGATGCTAATAATGTTCGATTTGACTGCTTGTGTGCCTACTGTTCCATCCTATTTTACCGAGACAAGTATCCGTTTCGAAAATTTTTTACTGTCATTAAATGACGCTTCGTTAAGACTCGTCATGTTTTTAGTACTCCAAACAAACTTTTGTCTTAATGACCTCAACCCCATAAAACGTGCTCAATAGATTACCGGGAACTTCCTCGAGCTTTAGGATAATACCGTGAGATTGTTCATCAGACTCTTTCCTCCAACGCAATTATACGATGACTCTATGCTTCCACAGTAGATATGTATAAGGTTTTTGATCGCATAGATACATAGAATGGAGTCTCATCAGTGGATTTCTACGAAGTACGGGTTCCACCCATGTTGGATTGCTTAGGTACATAACTGCAGGTACAAGTCACACTTCCATATTGATAAATGGATAAGATTGTTCGGTAAGTTACGGTCAGTATCGTATGCTGAAACACAGAAGTGTACGATCTTTTCAACCTAGACGAGGGTAGCATGGACGTCTCTACTGCGGAGCAAGCTTAAATCGACGGGTGATTTTAATACAACCAGTCAGTGAACCTTGAAGAACGTAATTTCCTTGAAAAAATGATAATACGACCAATCTGTGAATGTAATACGGTGCTTATACGCACTAAAGTTACTGTAGATTACATCGGTTATAATCATTTTTTAGGAAGTATTTATAATGTGAAGCGAATCATAGAATGGGATGCATACAAAGCTAGATAAATTGAAAGCAACATGAATTGTTTAATTAAATACGGATGCATTACATTTTTCTGATACATGCTATGGCAAATACTGCAACATGAATCTAATTCCCCAATATTTGAGCGCTTTTTTCATTTCCTGCCAGGCCTCCTCCTTTATTTGTTGTCTCAGCTTGTTGATATCCTGAACTGAAAGTGCAGAGTCTGCAGTCCCTTCACCATGTGGTGCACCCTGATCAAGATGATTGACTCTTGTTGTAGACAATTGTTGTGGGGGATTTGTGCGCGAAGCCGTCTCTGCTTCATAACTGATGCGAGGATCGTAACGATCCGTCATAACAGGCGTCCACCATCTAAAGAATCCACATCTCCAGCAGTTGTAGTACAACCTACCCCCGGACCCAGATATTGTGTTGCGTGAGACAGAGAGAGCAGCAGCAACTCGACATTTGCAATGTATAGTCTGAAATTTTTCATCAATTGTGGTGGTGAAGATGGGGGGATACATGGCTTATTTGCTTGGGACACTAAGAGTATCGAAGTGTCTGTTTTATATAGGTTACAGCTTCATCAAAATATAGCTGTTGGAGCTGAACTAGCCGTCACAATCCGTGAAATGACCACTCGGTCGTAATGCCTATTGCCTAATTTAACATTAACACCCTTTCCCTCTTATATACAGTAGGTTATAGCTTTACCAGAATATAGCTGTTGGCGATGAACTAGCCGTTGCTTACAATCCGTCCGCCTGTTGTTTACCCCTTCCCTCATTATTTATGTTGAACTAGTTGGCTCGCCGACGGTTGACCTTTTGGCTAACCCCAGGTCACGGTTCGATCTGGTTTTTAAAATTGAAGGGCCATTCGACAGTCGTTGCATACCCAACAGTAGCACCATCCACACACATGAGTCCAGACATTTTGATCAACATCCTCTCATGGCTTCCGGCGAAGCAGTTGATGAAATTATCAACGACGTGCCGACCATTTCTCAGGCTACTCAATGATACAAGATTTGCTAAACAACAGTGCAATAATTTGATTAGAAGGAAGGGCAACGATGACGGTCATGGCTTCTTCATCCAGCCACGTTCTCACATAATTCTCGCTGATCTGGAGATACACTGGTTAATGGGCACGCATATGTCATCCACGGGCGTGCCCTATTCATCTGTCAAGTTGTTGATGGATACCGCACGAATTCTGACATCAAGTGACGGGCTCCTGCTCTGCCAAACCCTAATAACGAGTCCAGTTCTTCCCGGTTGCGTGCCAGGCGATCTTTTTCTGTGTAACCCCGTAACACGATCACTTGTACGTGTCGGGTTACCCGATAGCGTGAGTTCGTGCAATTTAAACAGAACCATAAACGCGGCGCTGTTCTCGTCGTTCCAACAAAACTGCAGGCTTTGGGTGTTTGAAACTACCGGGGAGTGGACAGAAGAAACAGAATATGACGTCTATTCATTTGAGGATAATGCCTGGAAGCCGAAGGGGCGGATAACAGGCGGTAGTAGAAACGTCAATTTTGATACACCAGTTCTCTGTCGTGGAGAGTTGTACATTGTGTCTGATTGCGGAACATATTTGAACGAAAGATCTAGCGGATTTCTGCCATATATTGTCGCCTGCGATGTAGAAAAGTGTACATCCAGGTTTATACAGTTACCCACAGATGCCTGCAAGGGCTTTGGTGGAACTGAAATGAGGTTGTTTCCATGGGGAGACGGGTACAAGACATCATCATCCCTGTGCTTGGTCAGACTGAAGGGATTAACCTTCAAACTATGGGTCCTTGTAGATGTGAAGAACGACAAATCGTGGCAGAAATTGGTCAAGGTCAGGGTTATGGTCGAGAAGTTAGGGTATGACGTTGACAAAGACAATTTGGTGATAGCAGGGTATGTGGTGACGAGGGGACATCTGATCTTTGCAACAAGGCAAAGAATTTATCAGTACGCGTTGACCGGGGTTGACCTTGGTTCGGTGAAAGAGATAGGCAGACATGATTGTGGGTCCTGGGTTAAGATGGATCCGTATGTCAACACTCTTCGATCATTCTCTGAAAATTCTACCGAGATGCCGTTTTTAGGGTGAATGCAATTTCTGGCAACGAATGCAGGCAGGTGATGAGTGTGTGGATGGTTTTAATTATCACCAATTTATTTTGGTTTGTTAGGATAGGGTCTTTAAGCGTAAACCACGCTTTGCTTTAAAAGCGTTCCTTATAGTCTGTAGTCTTGAGTCGGTAATCTTCTCTCCTTTTTTTGAAATTTCACAAGATACCCCCACGTTTGAACGAATTTAATGAAATTAAATTTTTATTATGAGATACCTTGAGGTTTCATTTTGTTTACAAGGTATTCATTTTCATTATGAGATATATATAAGATTGCAATTTTATTACGAAATACCCGTCCGTTCAAATTCTGATATATTATAGTTAATATCACTATTTTATCGTCAAATCACTGCTCCACACCGATTTTATAAAAATGTTTTCTTATCGCATTCCCTTTTTTCCTTTATTTTTTCCTACCTGACGTACGGGACACAATAATTTAAATTACGCTTCTAAGGCGAAGCGACGTTTACGCTTAAAGACCTTAACCCTATAAGACATCTAAATCTTAAAAAAAGGTATCGTTCTCTCTAAAGCAAATATAAATTACGCTTCTAAGGTATCGTTTTTCCTACCGGCGTACAGCGGGGACACAATATAAATTACGCTTCCAAGGCGAGGCGACGTTTACGCTTAAAGACCTTAACCCTATAAACATCTAAATCTTAAAAAAAAGGTATCGTTCTCTCTAAAGCAAATATAAATTACGCTTCTAAGGTATCGTTTTTCCTACCGGGCGTACAGCGGGGACACAATATAAAATTACGCTTCTAAGGCGAAGCGGCGTTTACGCTTAAAGACCTTAACCCTATAAGTTCGTAGGCCATCATTAGAGTCATCTTATCTAGATAAAGTCCAATAAGTGATGAATTGAACATACAGTCGACATGCATTCTCGGGCCGGAGATAATTATGGTAGGTGTCATGAGTATTTTTCCAAAATAAAATTTTTCGCTTGGAAGCCAGGTCCAGCGGCATGCATAACACGCATTTAACTCGCAACCACACTCATCAATCGACAAGGGACAACATTTAGGCAACCAAACAAGCAACACTCATGATCGGTGGCCCGACCAGCCTAACCGAACCAACCCTTGTGCCACAAGCATGACTAAGGGTGGTCTTGAACCGCCCCACGGTGAGTTCCCTCATCCTCACACCCCTTTGCCCAAAGGCATGGATGTGCGGGGCACTCCACTGAATGAACACCTTCCCTCATGGAGCAACCCCAGTGCCAAGCACCTTCAGTAGGGACGCACTAGCGTGGGCAACGCTGTGCACTCACCACCACCCGGACCATCTCGGCCATGCCGGACACAAGTCCCAACTTAGTGCGTCGCCCCTCGCACTCCCGCACTTGCCCATGTGCGGAACCAGCCATACGACAAGCGCACGCTGGCACAACTCAACATTAGGGACACCGGCGGGTGGGGCAAGGCCCCACAGCCGTTGGAGCCCACTACCTGAGCTAGAGGTAGACATGCCAATAGGCATGTTCTAGGCACTCACGTGTCTAGCGGGTGCTCTCCAGGCAGCCCGGGGTGACCCACGACTAGTTCACCTAGCCGCCGGTGTGGCCCCATGGGCCCAACACCGCCAAGGAGTCCAAGTGTCCCGACACCCCCATTCACGGGTATAACATAGCCTTTGAGGCCCTCGGGCACTCAGGTGCCCAGCCGGGACGCAGCCGCGTAGGCTGCCTGGGGGCAGGCCAGGTAGAGACTAACTAGCCCCCTAAAGAGGTTAATGTACCTTTCAGACCAGACCAGACCCAGACATGCCCCTTTGCAGCCAAATCCCGACATAGTCATAGGACACTTCAAAAATTCACTAAAATCAGATGCAAGCTCCAATTGCCACGAAACTTTGCCAACATCTCTTATTAGTCAAGGGTAACATTTGGCCCTTTGGTGCTCAGCAAAGTTGTCAAGATCCCACATGTTTTGAGCCAACTTCATATCGGCTGCATCACGGTGCCTGCGGCAGTGCGCAGGTGGTCACTGGGTGCCTGCGGCAGCGCCCAGCACCAGCTTCCTGCAGCATCAGGCATGGGCGCCCCAGACAAGGTCTGGCGCCTAAGATAGTGCCTGCATGCCCCAAGGTGCACACGACGATGCTCGTGGGCCCTCGACATTGCACCTTGTGCCTACGGACAGTGTCCAGATGGGCACGGGGCGCCTGCGGCAGCGTCCAGGCACCATCACCTGCAACATAAGGGACAGGGCGCCCCAGACAAGGTCTGGGCACCTGCGACACCACCCCGTTGCGCCCACAAGGCACCCAGCAAGGCTCGCGCGCCATCGGCTGCGCACAACAAGGGTCGTGTGTCCTCGGCATCACGCACTTAGGCCCGACCCTCAGGCCAACCCCAGCGGGTTGGGCCATGTCCATGGCACTTGCACAAGGCATACCAATTCAATTTTCCATCACATGCATCTAGACAAGGCCAACGACAAGGCATGCCACAGCTGTCAAGCTGCTTGCCCAAAAATATTCGTGACAGTAGGTCTGTCACCTTTTTTTTTTTTACAGTGCATCGGCGGTAACTACTAAACTTTTTTCACTGTGGGTCCTTTTAAGTCACCGCAACTAGGCAATGCAATTAGTGGCGAGGATCCTTATAGACCTGCTGCAAAAGATCTTAAAACAGATGAGTGTCACCCAGTTCAATCGAGTTAACAAATTAAACTATATCATAGTATTTGTTCAACTGTACACGCCTTCTCATGGCCGCCCGCAGGATTACTATATGTTACAATTGACCTTGTTTTGTTATTAAACTTTAAACTCTTATTTAACTTATCAGCAAGTCAACTTAATCCTCTTTGGTCATCGCCTCCGATGACATGGACAATAAGGTTGACACGGTCTACGTATCCAAGTCAGCATGTCCATATAATTTATAAACTAATCTTTTGATGAATTATGTAATTCATATAATGTGGCAATTCTCTACATATACCATGAGATTAGATGTCTATTATACCTAATGTTTTATAATCAAAAACATACTTTACATATTCGTACAGCTCTATACTTTCTCAAAAGAATATCCAATCATATATATAATTCACCTCATGCCATATATTCCTATTAATCTGTTGGAATTATAAAATTCTATTTAGTGGGGTCTAATCATTACAACCCATTACTTTATTCATAGGTTTTTTTTATATATACATCCACATAGTTTGTTGCTATATGTTACAATTGACCTTGTAGTGTAAGTAATGGGCTGTTCGACTTGACCCTCTTTGAACAACCAGGTTGACATGATCATTAGGGTTGAGTTGGTCAATGTCCAAGTCAACATATTCATATATAATCCTTTGAATTATATAATTTATATTTTTTGTGCAATTCTATATATCACGACATTAGATGTTTGTACATAATGTTTTATAATCAAATACCCCACTCTATATCTTCACGCACCTTAAGCTTATATGAATACTGTATCACCCCGATTTCACACCCTAAATTTTCTTTATATTTTACATGAATACTGCAGCGGAAGTATTACTAAACCGGAGTGCTACCGCCACATCCACACCAATTGTGGATGCTAAGGCTACTCACCACTCACACACTCACTACAAAACATATGACTGTATACAAATTCTAAATTTTTCATAATTGTTTTACACAACTCATTAGCATTATACAAGATATCCAACTTCTAAAACTCTATGTGATCGTTCCCCGCGTCCCATACTTTATGCTCAAGCAAATCCAAGTAGAGAGTCCATCTTAACCTTAATCTGTGGCCAACAAACAATCACACAAAGGGGCGACAGGGCACAGCCCAGGAAACGTCAGCGAAGCTGAGTAAATCCTCCATCAACTTGTAAAATACATTTGAATAAATCCTTTGATACAATATAAGAACACACAATAATTCACACGCACAATATTCCTTTTAGAACGACCATATTTGATTCCTCAGAATCATCACAATTAATTCATTAGTATAACCCTAATTTACCTTTCACAGTCCACCTGTTACAAGAACAATGATATTAATCACATCACAGTAATACCACCAAAAGTATATAATTCCACTTCTTCCACCAAAGTTATAGTTCCATTAGTTCCACCTTGTCATGGATTATATACATAATAGTTTCCACCAAAATAGTTACACCAATCCTCAGGTACCAGTCTTTCGACAAAGAGTTCCAAACTCTCGGTCCCTTGGACAAATACCACCTCACATTATGTCCATAAGTGTGCACACCCCCTAGGGTAGAGAACTCATAGAGCACCTTTACAATGATATTAAAACACCAAATAACACACCAAAACATCAGAAAACATTCGTTCACCACCACAAGAGCAATAAACAAGCTCATTTCCATACTTAACATACTTATATTTCACGCTTGAAACAATACAAACTATAAGTCAAACCAAGTTGACTTCGAATCCCACCTTCATATAAGTTCAATAATATTATCTTAGGGTCATTTACCCACGAAATAATGGGTTTTCAGATCCTAGGGTTCTCTACCAATTCTCATAGATTATAATGTCTTAAGATAAGTTTCCAACCTTAACAATAGTTTCTAGGGTTTCCAGATCCATTCCCGGCACTTCCGGGGCTTTCAGTGATCTCCTGACTCTTTAGGATTCTAACATTTCAAGACTTAGGGTTTTCTCATTCTTTGGGTATTTCAATTACCCAATCATATTTTACATTTCACCTTACGCCATGTATCCATATTAATCTATATGAAATTATAACACTATTTAATAACGGTTATTCCCATATTAAAATCGTGAAATGTCATATTGTATCTTATATTAATCTTGATTTAGTTCCCAACTTTATCTTACATATCCTCTAAAATATTATATTCACATGCATAATTACATGTGAATTATTATCTCTCTTAACGTACACTTATTCACACCCTATATAATTCCATTTAGAATCTATATTATTGTAAGATTTATGATATTTCCCACCATATACTAAATACATTCCCATCTTTCTATATTCTCACATATGCACATATATACGTCATGAATGTTACCTATCATCGACGTCTTGTTCAAACTTGCCTATCAATTCCTGTAACACCCCCGAATACAACATCCCTAGATTAATTAAAACGCCCAACGAAAATGTAACTAGTTTGCAGCGGAATAACCTCCATCCGGGTGTCACAGACGCCAACCACCCACGTGGTTGACAGTCCACAATACTAACTCCAAGTTACGGTCTGAATGACTGGAACAGCCCTCTATCGAAATCCATATACAACATATAGTGCAATTCCCAGTTCCGAGTGTCTACAACAATTTCCAAATCATAGACTAAGAGTTACATCTCGGGTTTATAACAACCCCTGTATTACACATGCCACTACAAACTTAAAAGTCATGCCCCGATGGACTACCCCCATGGTAGCCATCCCGCCTACGCTCCGTTACCGTCTGGCACAATACCTGAAAAAAATTGGTGTAAAGGACTCAGCAAACTACGCTGAGTATGAACGTGTGAAGCCCGCATGTTACCGGGCCACACGACTACTTGGTCGAACATTAATAAGTCAATTTTACATGCTATGATAAAGCAGTAAAGCACACATCAGCACATCATGATATCATACACACTCATCGGAAGCATAGCAATATCAGCAAGCAACCAAGCACATCTTGTAAGTACGTAACTCATCATAATAAGCTGCTAATGTAGCAGCAACAATCAAGAAGTTTATAGGACTGTGCGCAGTATATTATACCGGTGATCCTCCCTATGGGATCATTCAGGAGTTTACGTATTGTTTTCTTGTTCTCATTACACAAGTTTACCTTCCTTTTCTTGCACCGAGTCAAGGGATATAGGTTAGACCCCAAGACTTTATTAGTAGGTGCTAATCAGCTCTTGTTTCTTAAAGAATCACATTTGTGAATTTTCTTATTTGCTTGATCCCATTACACATGTTTTCCTCTATTTTCTGGCACCAAGTCAGGGGATATAGATTAGATCCCGAGTCTTTATTATGTAGGTGCTAATCATTCCTTGTTTCTTTAAAGGTTATTTGTGAATTCTCTTATCACCACAATTTGGAGAACGTCTTCTCCATAGCCACTCCTCCATTCCGACGTCATATGTCGAGAAAGAGGGGTCATCTCTAGACCCCAGGGTGTGCTCGCTAATCCTCCAGTCCCGGCGTCGTACGTCGACAGAGGGGTCATCTCTCGACCCCAGGAAGCGCTCCACAATAATAACAATAGTCGGTCGAAGGATCTGATGCAGATACCAACTCCCGAGCGTCCAAACCGCGCGGCCCGAGAATTCTTCTTCCCGGATTATCCATATGATCCATCAGCTGGCACTCACTTATTATATATTTATTTATTATATATTTTTGTCAGCTCGACACCATTGTGGGTGTCCGATCGTAGTCCTCAATAGGGCATTCACTTATCATAAATATCTTGACACCATAGTGGGTGTCCTTAGGAGTCCTCTATAGTTAAGAGAGTTTTCTCATTGTGTAGTTCTTTTGGTTTGTTTACGTAGTTCGTCAAGTTTCATCTCAAAGCTCCATAGACGAGAAAGGGACTAAACTACTGTGTGCGTGCAAGTAATATGCAGCAATGATATATCTCAAGCATATAAGCAATCACAACAAGCATCCAATTCCATGCTTTAATCTTATGGTCATTGTCAAACAAAGCACACAGCACACAAGCCGTGTAACACGGCAACATACGAACCACACATGTCCATACCTGGATCAGAAGCAAGTAGTCTCACACACGGAGTCCTGGTCAGAGTTCGCTATGGCCCTAGCGTTAATTACAAACAATGTGTCAGTTTATAATTTCATGTGACACCTTTGTGACACTCCCCGAACTTATTAAATTATTAACGGGTGTGATTTCCTAGATAAATCTTCGTTGAATGTTCACCTTTGTTAACCCTAGGACTTCCCACGTGTTAGACTTTATGTTACTCCTAGGGCATTCCAGCCTTATTTTACATGTTAACTAAGTCCTTTGTCCTAGCTAATGTTTTAGAGTGTTCTAAGAGGTAATTATGTAACAAGTTTATATAGTATAGGTTTTAACATGTCTAATGTGTATACTCTCCTTAGATAAATAGGTGAGCAAATTTAACTCTTGTGTAATGATAATGGATCATAAAATACCCCTAAAATTAATTTATACAGAAGTTCCAAGGTTCATGAAACCGCAACATAGGTTTAGTGCTTAAAACTTACTTAACCTCTCCTTTAGTATGTTAAACCATGTGTTTTCTGCCCAAGCGTTTTCCTCACACACAATCAGGTGAATTAGGTCGTTTTGGGTTCATTGATTAACCAACATCTCACTCATAACTCCTGTAACCTAGCTATACAGAACAGCAATAATGTTGGAAACCAAGACAACCAACTCCATGCCTCATTGAGTTTCTTGTCTCTAGTTAGTTTAATTTATGTTTTTTCTTTCCTGTAGTGTTTACCCAACTAGTTATGGGTGTTAGCCTAGGTTTAAACTCAAAACTTTACTCCTAAAACACTCACGTAGCCTCTGTAATCAACTACACAGGAACAGCTACATCAAGGCAATCAGAAGAGAAAAAGAACTGAAAACAGCTTCTGTTTGTTTGTTTTCCCAATCTGTCTCCAATTACTTCCCACATATCTCCACACTTAGTTAAGCGTTCCAGCAGCAGATTAAACTCCAAAAAAGAAAGCAGGCTAAGCGACTTAATTAATCTCACCGCTGTAGTGCATACACCAACAGGAAAAATTGAAAAACTGAAACAAAAATTGGCATACCCTTGACTCCCTTCTGCTTATACTCAATTCAGGCCCTCAATTGTCCCCCAACCTGATTGCCTAGTTCTCCCAAAAGTTTACAGCTTAACTTATGTGGTCTAGTTAGTTTCAAGTTCTTCATTATCCACCCAACTTCTGGACCTATCTGCAGTTTCAGTTATGCTGAAAACTGATAACACCGGCAATAAAACAGCAGCATAGCACTAGGATCTTCACTTCCATGTTTCTTTTCTGTTCCTCACTTTGATTTCCATTTTCCTTTCCTCAAATGGCTTAGCTTCTTCATTACGTGTATTAGGAAGGTCTGAACTTAGAAACCTCTCAACCCAGACTGTTAATACTACTGAGGTGTATTTTACAGGAAAGACAAGGGATGGTCGAAAACTGAACTGTGCTTCTGCACCCATTTCTTCCTCCTCTGTATAATGTGTTACACCTTTCCTCCAACATCCCACAGTTTATTCCTACTTAGCTAAGTGTATTATCAGGTTTTAAATCCTGAAACAGACCCAAAACAACACTGTTCAAGCTACTGAGAGATCTTATTAATGGAGTTAGTAAACTGGGCAGAACGTGGGAATGAAGTTGATCTCTCTTTTCAGTTTTTCTTTTGTTTGATCAGATTGGTTTTCCTCCTCAAAACAACCCAAAGCCAATACAGTTATCCTCACTGCAACATATTTATACTGACATTAAGAATTTCAGAACTGAAGTCCAGCTCTTGCATTCTTCTACTGTTATCTTCTCCTTTAATCTCACTTTCTAGGCACTAAACAATTTTATAATTCTTTCAATCTGTGGGTAGATTCGGATATGGGCTTAAGCAATGTTTTAGACTCAACCTCAAGTTAACATCACCCTTAGACCCCTTCTGAAAATCGTCCATACAGAAACGGCAAGTTGCAGAAGTTAAATTCACGTTCCTGCACTAGTTCCTTAGCTAGTTCCATACGGAATTTTCTGAACTGTTTAACTTGTGATTTAATTGTAAGCAACTGGTACTCCTGTTACCTAACTTATCCCTCATTGTTTACATAGGTATTTAAGTATTTTATCAGAAATTTCAACTCAAAGCAAAACCCAAAACTCCGTCACTACTGCTACTGAATCCCCATTCACCTGAAATATTAACTCCCGTTATCTTTCTTTTATTCTCTTCTTTTACATTTCTGTTTGTTCACTCTAATTTCCAGTTCTCCCAAGTTGTTTACTTCCTTGGTTATGTGGCTTACCAAAATTTGAATTCGAGAACCGACTCAAAACAATATAGTCCCAGCTACTGCCACTGAAATAAAAACAGAAGGCATAACCGATGCATCTGTTTTCTGCTCTTTGAGTTTGTTTTCTGTCTTTGTTTCTCAGTCATTGATCTGGTGTCTTCTTCACTCTCCCCCACCTTGTCTAGCTACTGGGTTATGTGTCTTATTCAGTCTACAATGTAAACCCCAAGAAGCACTAGTAGTTTTTCTGGAATTCACCTATACAGAACTAGAAAGCCGGAAAGAAAACTGAAACGCTGACATACAACTTGTTGGATTATCTTCTGTATTACATCACGGTTACTTTGTTGTTATTGAAGCAGCTCACAAACAGGTATCGGTTCCAGTTTATTGTTACCCGGTCTATCACATAGCTTAGATCAAAGCCTTCACCAGATTAAACATAGCTTTTTTTTTTGTTTCTAAAGGCTTGGAGTTTAGACCACCATCAACCCGTTAGTTAACCAGTTTTCTTTTGTAGTAATACTAGCTTCATAGCAACAGATTTTTTTTGTTATCGGTAACTCTTGAGCTTGGTTTATCACTTCCTAATCAGGTGTTTAAACCACCGTTTTTTTTTTACCAGTATATTAACCTCACAACAGATTGCCTTTTTCAGCTCATCGATATCAGTTTTAACAAGATGGTTTCAAGCAGAGCTTTACCAGTGTTCAGTTATTTGTCACAGAGGATTATTAATCACAGGTAAAACATGAGTTTGCGCAAGGTTTAACTTCTCAAAACTTGGTGTTCAATCCACCAGTTGGGCAGTACATAACCCACGCAGCATATAGCATTTTATAGTCTATTGTTAGCAGATTAACCCAATAACCACGAGCAGAATTTTTTTTTCACAATACCAAATATACTTTTAGGTATTAGTTTGAGTTACAACCTTAAGGTTTGAAGACGTTTTCCTGGGCAGTTTCCTTGCTATCCCTTGGTATGTTTTCGCACCTAAACAGGACAGGTGCCAAGCTCAGTTTGTTGCCCACTTTATATTTAAACAGTGAGTGTTAATTGGTAGGTCTTTCGGTAGAGTTTACCTTACTCAGGAGGGGGTTTACTCCTTGGCTTTGTTCTTCGGTTTTGATTCGAAGTTTTGACACAGAGCTCTTGGCATTACAATCGGGCATGCTCAAGAAAAGAAAAGTTTCCAAATTAGTTGCCAACATTTTACCGAGAGATTAGTAGAGTAAATGATGTCCTTAGTTGGACTGAAGCAGAAACAAAAATGAGACAGGGAAACGTTGTGGCCTCACCTTGGAACCCAATTTCAAGACAAAGTGAGGATGAGTTTCTGGGTAATTCTCGGTGAAAGCTTGCGGAAGTTTTCCAAAGGAGCTCATGCATGCAGAAGGTTAGACGAAGAGAGAAGTCAATACTCTACTTCTCGAATGCCCAAAACAGAGAACACATGAAAAATTTAGAACAACAGCGTTTACCGTTTTCCTGCTCTTACATTGGGAAGGGCAGAGAGGGGATTTATTCCCTATTTTCAACGATCCCACCAGCGGTTGCATGCAAGGTACTTGCGTGAAACATGCAGGAGATTAGAGGGGTTGAGTAAAACTTTCGGGCAGAACTAGGCAAGGACTAGAAAGAAAACAGAAACGGGAATACTAGAACAACCCGGTAGCATTACCTTGCTAGTTGAGGTCGTGGTGTTCCTGTTCCAGGTTCACAAAATGGGTAAAAGCTCCAAGATCCGGACATGCAACAGGGAGCTACAAAGGTTTGAGTATTAGATAGCAAATGTAAAGAAGGGAAGCTGAGCGCTAGGATTCTCAGGCATACAACGGTGGGAGCAGAGAATAACTTGGACATTTGTTACCTCGTTAGATGGCGCCAGTTGACAGGGGACTAACAGAGCTTCTGGACATGCAGGAATCGTATTGCACGTGGGATAATTTGAAGAGACATTGCCATCTGATCTCGGGTTCGTTCCAGTTTTCTCCACCGGCAATATCCCCAGTTTCCGACATGCACGGGAAACATTAACAGCGTGAGTTACAATGGGGGTGAGAAGGGGAATAAATCACCATAGGATGATAGGAAGGAACTAGTTAATTGCATGCGACAGTTCGGGAAGGACAAGGAAAAAAAAGGAGGAAGGTTGGCCACCGGTTTTACCTTGCTGCTGGGTATTGTGTCGTTCCAGATTTTCTTCATGGCCGGTAATACTCCTCGCATGCGTAGAGGTTAAGGGGAGTTCGAGGCCTGGACTCTCGCACATTGGGAAGAACTGGGAGACAATCAGAGGTTGAGTAACTTCAGTACGCACACGCGAGAGAGGAGAGGGAAGGTCGGGTTGCAGACAGAAAACGGAGGGGATCAGGGGGTTGTTAAGTGCTGAGTGGATAATTAAGTGGGGTTAGTGAAATCTGTAGACTCTTTCGGACAGGCTAGACATGGGTGGGGTGTGATTTCATTGTTATATTATGATGAAATCAAGTAGTTGTAGGCCAGCGTCAACTTGTAATAAGATTTAGTAGTTATAGTTGATTTAATTTAATATTAAGGTCATGGGATACTGATTTATTTTTGGTCCAATTAGTATACATGCAGATGAAGTACTGCTCCACTAGGTTTTTATTTATGCAACTATGGGTCTTTATGTTATAATGTTACTTGCACCCATTTGCAATTAGTACTACTACTCATAAATTATACTCTCGTACTTATGTTAGGTAGTACAATTGCACATTAATGTGACCGGTTAGTTAGACATACCACAAACATTCATGATTTCATGTGTTTTAATTATTACGGGTGTTTCAACCTACCCCCCTTAAAAGAGACTTCGTCCCGAAGTCTTTCTTCCCTAATCGATGTTTTTCCTTCTCGTTAGTTCTTGGGATCAAGTCCCGTATTCGTTCTCTCTAACCGAGGGGATCATCATGTCCCGCAAATTTCACAGTTCTATTTCACTACTTTGTGCTTATAAGCACCACGCCACATCTGTGGCTCGACCAAGTTCTCAATAATATTACAATGTACAAGTAATACTCACATACTGTACTCATAAGCAATCAGGCGAACAAATCATTCATTCATAATCATTATGAATTCCAACATTCCACACACAGTGCACACACATCGCATCCAAAACAACACCATCAGCGAGCAATAACACATTAAAACGCAACGCGCCTACCCCCTTAAAAATGGATTACGCCCACGTAATCCCTATTATACCCTCCTAGAGCCTTGGTTCAAGATGTTTAATTCTCATTGAGCATTCTAGTTCCCATGCAATGTAATTCACAATATAATTCTCATCAAAGGTCTTGACCATGTTAAGGGTTTAGTTCCTGTATTAAAAGACTCTTATCGGTATCCGTACCGATCTAGAAATGGATCCGGGTTTAGGCTCTCTAGGTTTAAGGTACTGGTCGATAGATCACTTGTTATTCCACAGGATACTGGGGGATGCGGTCCACCAGCTTCTGCTGTGCTACTCTGATTACCTTCGGGTTTTGTTTCCCTTTTCTGTATTCAGGAGGCCTTCTAGGCTTATATTGATATATTCTCTATAGTAACGATTTAGTTCATATATATATATATATTTTTTTTCTCAATGTTATAATCATGTCATTGTTATAACAACATGTTTACTTTATATAGTCGATCGTAATTGTACGTCGACGGTTAGTTTACTCTCCTGGCGTTTTTACATATTTTATAGCTTGATTTGTACCGTCAACTTAAACCTTTCTTCGTCTTTAGGTAACCTTTATTTTCCATCCCGATTATGGCATTTGACACTACTGGCTGACTTCAATTAGTTCCAGTCAGAAGGTTACCGAATTATATGAGTTAGAAGTTCCTATGATGTAACGTGTTTGACCACTACGTGTTACATATTGCACTTGTTTGCGATAGTATATATTTTATGTGGTATCTTTTAGGTTATTAGTGATATCACATCATTTCAAGTCTCTCCACATTGGCAATCTCAAATTTTGGAATCATGTATCCATGTGTTCATATGATAGCATCATTTAGTATCGACACCGCTTCTTTTATCTTTTTACTAATTGAAACTCATAAAATTTCACATCTATTTGTAGTTTATGTGTCCACTTGTAGGGGGTTTTGAGAATCATCCAACATTGACGTGATCAGCGTAAATGTTGGGCTACCCCTTTTTCACCCCAGTCTGTGCGCAGTGTCGCTTGACCTGGCCAGGGTCAAGTTCAACCTTGCACGTCCGTTTTAAACAAATAATTAGTTTAACTAATTCTAATTCTTACCCCTCTGGTTTCTAGTCATCTGGCAATCAATTCATGGACTAGTAACAAGGTCTAAGCTTGAGATTAAGTGTGTTACTCTTCTAACTTTGTATACGTCTAGGTGTGTACCTAGATACATACTCATGTGTCATAAGGTTCAAGGTCGTATTCATATTATAATGATCCCTTGATTTATTTACATCTTCATGTGGGTGTTCCCTCCGATCTATATTTTCTTGAATTATAAGTTCTTCTTACTCCAATCCTCGTACCATTTGGGTGTGTATATGTGTTCATTCGCTACATGGTCTCAATATTCATTTTCGATCGTTGAGTTGTATTGTTAACTCAAGTTAGGTATGGTTGATTTACTAATCATGACCTTCTTTAATTGAACCCGTTTACTCCTAGGGTTTTATTGGTGACTTGTCTTTTCTGGTATGTATGTATGTACATTGGTGTATATATATGATTTGATAAATCCTGTTTAGAGCCCCTGAATATGTAGTGTGTTTGGAGGGATTATTTCGCAATAGTGGAATTATTCATTGCCATTTCCTATCTGTTTGATTTGTGTTTGGGTGGGTAACTAGAGCCCCATGGTAATGGCTATTTACAAGGTTCGAGAGTTCTTTTTATGATCCCGTGTTTTCTCAGGGAACTGTAGTTGGTGTCTTAGAAAATTTGTTACGTCAGAGAATGAAGAGAAACGTAAGAAGAAGCAGGGAATTATTGAGTCCCGAAATATTAGATTAGTGTGTGAAGTTGTGTCATGCTTTATTAAACATTGTAGGTTGTACCAATTTTATGGTGTAATTTCGTCTCAACTATATTCTCTTATTTCGTGGTTTCATGAAAGGTTTACTAAAATCAGCCTCTCAAGTGTATGAATTGTATAATTTCTTCCAATCCCATCCTTAGCTTAATTATTTGCTTTTTTGAGCTTTATTTATTTCATAAATTTTAGGGTATTTCGGTCCTCTTTGCTTGTGAGGTAGGGTTCTATCGACTGCTAAGCATGTCGACCCAAGTTGCCGCTAAAATTGGTCCTTCTACGCGTATTATTCTTTTGGCAACGTCTTTTGTATAGTATAGCCTTTTCTTCACGGGTTGATTTTATGACATTAAGTAGATGCCAGATCGGGTTTTCCCGAGTTAGAGGAGGCTTTCTACCTCTCTGGCGTTCTTTTCTCTGGGTTTAAAGAAAATTAGGGGTGTAGAGGTTGGACGTAAGTGTCTGTTAGGTATTCAGTAGTTATTAAGGAAGAACCCTAATTAACGCACCTCACATACTAACCCTTAACCCCGTCTCCCCGAATTCAGGCTTTCCTATACTCGGTACTTCTCTGTTCCAGTCATCAGAGCGCAACCTGGCTCTGATACCACTTTCTGTAACACCCCCGAATACAACATCCCTAGATTAATTAAAACGCCCGACGAAAATGTAAACTAGTTTGCAGCGGAATAACCTCCATCCGGGTGTCACAGACGCCAACCACCCACGTGGTTGACAGTCCACAATACTAACTCCAAGTTACGGTCTGAATGACTGGAAACAGCCCTCTATCGAAATCCATATACAACATATAGTGCAATTCCCAAGTTCCGAGTGTCTACAACAAAATTTCCAAATCATAGACTAAGAGTTACATCTCGGGTTTTATAACAACCCCTGTATTACACATGCCACTACAAACTTAAAAGTCATGCCCCGATGGACTACCCCCATGGTAGCCATCCCGCCTACGCTCCGTTACCGTCTGGCACAATACCTGAAAAAAATTGGGTGTAAAGGACTCAGCAAACTACGCTGAGTATGAACGTGTGAAGCCCGCATGTTACCGGGCCACACGACTACTTGGTCGAACATTAATAAGTCAATTTTACATGCTATGATAAAGCAGTAAAGCACACATCAGCACATCATGATATCATACACACTCATCGGAAGCATAGCAATATCAGCAAGCAACCAAGCACATCTTGTAAGTACGTAACTCATCATAATAAGCTGCTAATGTAGCAGCAACAATCAAGAAGTTTATAGGACGTGTGCGCAGATATATTATACCGGTGATCCTCCCTATGGGATCATTCAGGAGTTTACGTATTGTTTTCTTGTTCTCATTACACAAGTTTACCTTCCTTTTCTTGCACCGAGTCAAGGGATATAGGTTAGACCCCGAGACTTTATTATGTAGGTGCTAATCAGCTCTTGTTTCTTAAAGAATCACATTTGTGAATTTTCTTATTTGCTTGATCCCATTACACATGTTTTCCTCTATTTTCTGGCACCAAGTCAGGGGATATAGATTAGATCCCGAGTCTTTATTATGTAGGTGCTAATCATTCCTTGTTTCTTTAAGGGTTATTTGTGAATTCTCTTATCACCACAATTTGGAGAACGTCTTCTCCATAGCCACTCTCCATTCCCGACGTCATATGTCGAGAAAGAGGGGTCATCTCTAGACCCCAGGGTGTGCTCGCTAATCCTCCAGTCCCGGCGTCGTACGTCGAGACAGAGGGGTCATCTTCCACTAATTTCTTGTCTTTTACAGAAGATTGTATTTTACAATCATCAAAAATATCTATCATTTCCACCATTCATGTTCATTGGAGAAGAATCTATTTGAAATTATCTAAATTGCCTATCAGAATCGACATTAAATATCGTTGACTTCTTATTCAACAGGAAAATCTCTGTCCGTCACTCCGCCCCAAAACAAACCCCCGCGTTACTTTACATTACGGTTTTACTAATAACCGTCATCTAAAATCTGTCGACGACGTCGTTTTGACCTGACGCCAAATATTTCCCGCATTATTTGATTTACGCGTAATCTAAATGACAGTTTACGACGTCGTGGTACCAGCTTATTTTGGATTATTAAAAAACTTTATTGTTACATTGTTTGATCAAATAAGACTCATGGCTTAATGCCCGCGGTACATGAGTTAACGCCATCAATCCTGAGTTCGAAACCAGCATTAGCCCAAATAGTTTTCGCGCTATTTTTTAAAATTCGTTAGGCTTTACATGACGGTTGTTAGTATCACCGTAATATAAAGTCTTACGAAATTAACAAAAATATCGCGAATATTTTTTCCCACATTTTTTTATTTTCGGTAATATAAATGACAGTTGACGTCGTCGTTTACCAGCTTATTTTAGATTAAAAAAACACTTTATATAATGTGTGTTACATTGTTTATTCGAATAAGACTCATGTCTTAATGGCGCGGTACATGGGTCAACACCATCGATCCTGAGTTCGAAACGCAACATAGGCCAAATAACTTCCGCGCTATTTTTTTTTTTAATTTCTTAAGACTTTAGATTACGATTGTTTTTTAAACCGTAATTTAAAGTCCTTTTTAACTAACTAATGTGCCCGTTTACGCTGCCCACACTTACAATAGCCTCTACTACTTCTCTCTCGCGCTATCTTCCTTACTGAAATCGCCTCCTCACTACCGTCACGTAACTAACGGCCATCGTCGCCGTCTGTCCCATCGCCGCCGGTCACCAACCTCTACCTAGTCGTCACCGCCGACTTCTCTAACGCGTACTGGGTATGCGAGCGATCGATTGTCGTTTTTTTCTAAATTTTTCATATACTGTCGACTGCTAGTTCTAACCTCGTTTCTGTCGAATCCTGAGCGTGTAATGGCAAATGTTCTAAACTTGTTCATATATTTTTGCCAAGATTCACAGTTAATTGCAACCTACCTCGTGGGGCTGATTTCTGCACCAATTTGCCCACTTCGGTGCTTACTAACGGTAATATTGCAAACCAAACGTAAACTACTGTGGTGATGTTTCTTTGTTTATTGTATTGAAGAGTAAGTTTGATTTGGTTATTCTTAGCATTTATTTTACAATTAATACATAGAAGTGTAGTTTTAAAATATGAAATTAGTTGAGAGCCTTTGGTCTGCTAGATATATCTTTTTAGCAGATTCAAAGTTGTGATTCTTGTTTGATGCAGCTTGTTGCAGTTGATCTCTTGTACTTGTAAATATTTCTTTACAGTTAATACAGCTTACCTTTCTTCTAAAAAAATATAGAATCAGTGTATAAGTAATTTTGATGGTGTGTGCGAATTTGATGTTGCTAAAAGTGATTTGGAAACGTTAGAAATATAGGGTAGATGCTGTCGAATTTTTTCCGTGGTTTAGCTACCATTTTAACCTTGATTTTTCGAAGAAATCTAGTGTTGTCGTTTTTCGTTTATGCATCAGGACTACAACTTTATTTTCGCTTCCTACCTCAACCGTCTTAGCATCGGCCAATCGTCTGCCAGAGGTAAGATTTACATATGTATATAGTATGTGACAAACTACCGGTCGGGACTGTCCATGATTGTTAAATATCACACCTAGGGTGTGAATGTGTTTTTAATATGTACTTTACCGATTATTTCAGCAGTATCCCTCTATTGTGCTTCGAATGCATATATTTTTGATTAATATCATTATTTCGTGCATTTGAAGAACTGTAGGGAGATGCTGCCGAAATTTTCAATAAATCACATATTAAAAAAACGTTCACCGGTGGGATTTAATACTCATGGATGGATTTAGGTTGATAAGATACAAAAGTGTCAAGGCTCAGCCACGGGTGACGGTATGAAATGGCTGCCTCCATATAAATAGCTAGAAAGAGATGGAACGTTCGTTGATTTACAGGGGAAATTTGGATGACAAGTTTTTAGAGGGAGTTGATAAGTTATGCATGGTGTTGGCGAACAATCTGAAACCTTCAGACAAGGGATACATATTTTGTCCGTGTATCGACTGCCAAAACAATCTGAGATATCTTGCTTGTATAAGACCATTGTTACATTTTGTCTATTTTGTTGTGTCATTATGAAATGCTTAATTTAATTCAAATTTTCTTTCGATCCTTGCAGGCATGGCTGATGAAGAGGAGTGGTTATTTTGCCACGAGTTCGAAGATGAGCAGCAAGGGGTACCGGTTCCTTCTACCAGTGCCGCTACTGCTGCTGGCCCTTCTACGTCTGCCGAAGCTTCTGCTGGCCCTTCTACAGCTCTCATTACTGCTGCCGGCCCTTCCATGAGTGCACCTTCTACGAGTGCTACTCAGAGACCCAGAGGTAGAGGTCCGACCCGCGGGTTGAAGCAGCAGAAACCGGATGAGATCAGTCTTATCTGGGACAAGTATGGGAGGTATGATGGGGGCAGCAGATCAGAGTTCGCTAGTATGCTAGGGACTCTGTCCAGATCACATTGCTGCATCAACCACAAATGGCCACAAGTCCCGAAAGAAGTTAAGGAGACCATCTGGAAGGAGGTGCAAGAACGATACAAGATCCCAGACGAAGTGAAGAAGACCGTTCTTTCTTTGGTGGGCGGCAAAGCTAAATCATTCCGCCACTACTTGGTGGATAACTGGATCACCAGGGTGCCCCCACGCGAGCCTCCGCCGTATGTCGTGTACAACGGCATGATCACTGAAGAGGAGTGGAAGGAGTTCGTTGAGCAGCACTCCACCCCCGAGTTCAGGGTATGTTGTGTCATGTACTCTTTTCTGAATTAATGCTCATACTGATTTATCCCTGATTTTGTAATTAATTTTCTGTTGTACTGTCTTAACAGCAAATACAAGAACAAGCACGGCAAAACCGTGAAGCTAATCTCCACCCCCACACCATGGGACGAAGGGGATATATGGGCAGCCTCGAGGGATGGAAAGAAGCTGGTTTGCTGACGCAGAGGAACGAGGATGGCAGTGAATGCCCGATCGAGGATGTCTCTGAGGCGAGGAGGGTGCAGATGTTCATACTGGGACGCCAGACAACGAACAGCGAAGGTCAGAGGATATTTCGTCATGCTGCGACGGAACAACTGGCCAACCAAATTGTAATGTTTAAAATTAAGTAGCTGTTAAATAATTTACTTATATAATCAAGTGTGTGTTGATTTTAAATTTATTGCTAACTTCTTTGACAATTGGACAGTATGAAGCGGCACAGAGAGGAGAAGTAGACATACACGCTCCTCCTTCTCAAGACGACGCTCTCAATCAAGCGCTTGGGAAGAAGGATCACCCGGGGCGTGTTAGAGGATTTGGGGGAGAAGTACGTCAAAAGCACGTATTCCCGCCATCTGCTAGGAAGGGTCAGATGAATGCTTCTGAAGTCGAGGCGATGGTAGATCGTAAGTTCGCTGCTGAGCGCCAAGCTAATGAGGAGAAACTGGCTGCTGAGCGCCAAGCTAATGAGGAGAAACTGGCTGCTGAGCGTCGTGCTTTCGAGGAGATGCTGCAGGAAGCGTTGAATTCGATCGCACATGCAACTACTCAGCAGCAGCATGATCCTCCTCTACCGTCTTCCTCGTCCAGTTGTGCTCCGGCCGCTGACCCGTACCCGTTTGCCAACATCCAGGTTAGCTTTGTATAACTATTTTTTTCCATAAATAAAGTCCTTAAAATAGTATTAGGTTGGACACACTTATTTATTTCACGCAATATCTATGTTTTATTAAAGGAGCAAAAAAAATGCCGTCTCCAACTACCATTAGACGGGCACCCTGTAGATGTGGCCTACGGGACGGTGTTGCCATCAAGTCCACTCACGCTCATCAGTTTCGTACGTCTACCCGCATTTACGCGCGTGTGACCTTGGACCTGATAATTGATGGATTTGAGAATGCATACCTCCCAATGGCGTTTGACAACAAATGCACGCTGATTGAAGCGAAGGGAGACATATTGCCCTGGCCAGCATGTTATATTGTTGTAACCGATGCGGTATTACTGTTTGACTACCGTTTAGTATCCAATAAAATCCATTATTTAGCATTAACTGTCTAATATGATCCATTATAGATTCCTGAGCTTCCTCGCCGCGTAGCCCGGCCCAGAGAAGAGCTCGGGGCGCCGGCGGATCCTGTCAGAAGTACAAGGGTATGTTCTAGATAGATGTTTAATGTTACTATAATAATCAGTTAGTAATTATCTTTACATTCATGCTTAATTGTTTGTGTGTGAAGGGTAAGAATCCAGTGAGTCGGGGTGCGAAAAGTAAGAATCCAGCGCCCGTCCGTGCTCGCACCAGAACTTCTAAGGCGCCTGAAAGTAAGTTCTCACTGCCAGCAAAAATTGTGGATCAGTTAGGGCCTTATCAGATGAATCTATACGACAAGATCATTGCGAAGCCACCTCAAACTATCAACTTCATGATGACGCTTCCAAAGTCGATGTTTCATTACGAAGAAGATATGACCACGGCAATCAACTTTGGGGACATCAGAGAGATGCTGTGTGGAGATTACCTGAACGTTAACATTATTCAAGCTTTTCTAAAGTTAGTGTTCTTTCTTCATACTGTAAAAACATATAGAATAAGTATCTACGAAGTTGCATTGACTAACTTTTTATAGTGCATGTGATATAATAGATGTCTACTTGAGAGATGTCATGAGAAGAACATCACCTCCATTACTGCAGTGTGCCCGGAGCATTTATCGTTCGACTCAGTCAATAGGGACCCGGGGAGGTTTTGTGAATACATGGAGCATTGCTTCAATGTTGCTGATGAACAGAATAAATTATTTATCCTAATGCCGTATCACCAAACGTGAGTTCTGATATAGAATTACATACTAATTAGCTAACTTTTTTACCTTCGTTTCTCATTTCCCTTTTTTTTTAATCTGTAGCCTCCACTGGGCTTTGTTTATCTTCTGCACTGCCACCGCTACTCTGCTCGTTCTAGATCCACTGGGGCAATGCACAAAATTCAACAATGAAGACTTAATCAAATCGTAAGATTTATTACTATTTAATTGTTTGTTCGTCTTTTGTACCAAAACTAATCTACTTGCTATGTGACAGTTGTTACAGTAAAACCCCTCAGGCAGAGTTTGAGGGAATGACCGTCGATAACATCAAGGTTTGGTAATTCATGTATTTCATTCATGCTGCTTATCTTTGTACAATTGTTTTACATTTGTGAATTTTGGGGATTTAGTGCCCTACCCAAAAGGATTCTAGGAGTTGCGGGTACTACGTGATGCGGTATATGTACGAGTTTTGCGGGTACTTCACAACATTTCAGAACTCTAGAGACAAGGTAATACGAACGCTGCTATTTATTTCTTTTCGGCAGATTTTTTGTGTTTATCTTAATCTCATTATGGGTTCCATTCCCTTAAATCGTTCCAGATTAAAGAGCATTATGCCAAATATGAATCTTACGATGCAAAAGACTTATATCATGTCAGAGAGATCATGGCATCCTTATTTATGACAATGGAGTGGTAGGGTAGTGAAACAGTATATGCTATCCTAATACAATCCCATCTGGTCCTCTATTCTACGTTACCTGGTCTTGGTCACAGAGTTTCGCAAGAGAGAGAGAGAGAGAGAGCCTTAATTGGAATTGAGTGTAAGTTTGATTGCCAAATGTTGCCTGTCTTATTTCACGGGGGTACATCCCTATTTATAGTTTTTTGGGCCTTGGTTCCATGGTGCCAGCCTGTATTTTACATGTATAAGTACAGTTTTACCCTCTTTTAGTATCTTTGGTTGACCACAGGCGGTCGGTCGTACTGCTTTTTGCCTTGCCTAAGTCCTATTTTCATCCGGCTGGGGACGGCCGGATGCCCTATGTGCTTCTATTTCCATTCGGCCAAAGCGGCCGGATGCTCCATGTATCTCTATTCTCATCTGGCTAGACGGGCCGGAAGCTCTTCGTGTCTTGTTCTGGCTTGGTACTCTTTCTTCCCTTCTCATCAGTCCCACAAGTTCTATCTTTCTGAATTTTGGTGAAGAAAATAGAACTTCTGTGTATTGTGTTTCGGCTAAAAATTCGTGCTTCGTCTTTTCCTTATCCCAGTCCCACAAGTTCTTTTTCTTCATACCTGGAGAGAAAGAACTTTTTATTGGCCATGTGCGTAGCTCGTGACCTGGACTCGCTCTTTACCGCTTTTTTTGAATTTTTCGCTTGTTTTCAGTGTGGAATTTGCAGGGTTCCTCTTTCGTCCAAACGTCGGAACCGTTTTTAGGAAGCGTGTAGCTCTTTCTTTTCCCCTGCAGAAAAGTGTTTTTGTTTGCACACGTACATATATATTATTTATTTGGGCGGGAGAAAGCTTTCCTTAAAGCCCGAGTTTTTGAGCTTTTCTCTTTCTTCCTTTACTCTCTCGTTTCGACTGCCCTTCTCCTTCTCGCCATTTTGCTATCGCGTTCTATTCTCCCCTTTGTTATCGTTTTCCCTCGCTTCCTCACTAAGCTTCAACAATGTCTACCTCCGCCGCAAAACAGAGTAAGCTTGCTGCGAATTTTCCGCCGGCCATTGAGGCGATTCAGGGCTGCCGCTCTTCCAATGGCTTTCGCCCCACGTATCTGAAACCTGTAAAGGCCTTTTTGTCCGGGCGCGAGCCTTCTCCTTCCTCCCTTGATTATTCTTCCCTCTGCGATTGCCTCAGGGGCGTCGAAGCCCCACGGGGCACCCAGATTTACTTACCGTCCCCCGATTCTCACCCCAACGACGACTTCGGCCGTGGGTACGTGGTCTATGCTGACTTCTTCCGCTCCGGCCTGACCATTCCCCCACATCCCTTTGTTCTGGGCTTCCTCCTTCGCCGCTGCTGTTCTCTTGCCCATCTTCACCCAAAAGCCATTTCCCATCTTCACGCCTTCGTCTCTCTCTGTGAAGAAAACAAGATTCGGCCGGAAGGTACCGATTTTGTTCGATTCTTCACGGTTAGAGTTGATCCCGATAGTCTAACCCTTATTGCAAAAGCCGGATACTCCCTTTTTTACTATAAGAAAGTTCATGGGTGGAGTCCACGGTGGTTCGTTATTGTCCCTCCATCCGGCCGGGTCTTGGGCGTCCCTTACTGCGCTGAAGTTGGCAAAGGCCACCTGCTTTCTCCTGAAACCCCTCTGGCCGAGCTGCCCATTTCGAAGATTCTGAGGGCAGTAAACAAAAAGCCACCGACCGTCGAGGCGTTTTTCACAAAAGCACGCCTATCCTCTTTGAAGACTTATCACAGTAAGTCCCTTTTGATTTTAGTACGAGTTTTGCCGTCTTCGTTGTTTTCTTATTACTTTGGTGCGTTGAACGTAGATTTCTTCCAGAAGGGGGAGAAGATCGGTCCATTTTACAACTGGAATTTTGTCACCTTCAAGGTTGGGGACGAGAAGATCGATTACTACGACACCCTGGAAGCAGCTACTGATGCGGCTGAGCAGCTCCTGGGGGATGCCCCCCCTTCCTCAAAGCGTTCTAGGCAAGAGTCCAGGGATGATCAAGCTGATCACTTGAAGAAAAAGAAAAGGGTGGAATCTCCTGAACATGCCGCCGCCGGATTGTCAGGTACTTGGCACGTGATCCCTGAGTCTGGGCACCGTGTTTTTCTTCCCCTCACCCCTGGTTCGGGTCTGTATTTAGGTTCTCGCTTGGAGCGGGAGTCCGGTCATCCGACCCCGATTTGCGAGCAGTTTCCTGACATGTCGGGCTACTTTTCTTCAGATCCTTCTCAAGGGAACACTTTGGAGGCAACAGAACTTCCGGCAGACCATGGTTTGACTGAACTCTTGTTCCTTTTTGTTTTTTTTTTGGCTTTTGTGGTGCTCCTCTGCTTCCGGCTTCGTATACACCTGAGGCTTCTAGTAATGACATTGTATCCATTTTTACTGCTGCGGCAGTTTCTGCTCCTGCTAGGCAAAGACTAAAGAAGAAAACCACATCAAAGCCAAAGGCTCCACTGCCAGTAATATCGGGAGAAGGACAAACCTCTGGCGATCCTGAGGCTTCGGCCTCATTTTCTATTGATGTTGCTGCGGCCAAAGAAGCGGCGTGGGCAGGAGTGGCAGAATACCGGCAAGTTCCCGAAGACCCTGAGCTCCGGAGTAAGCAAAGAGACGACATCATGGCTTCCTCTTCTTCATCTCCACCTCCTCCTGCCCAGGAGTCCTACACCGGTCCTTCTCAAAAGGAAGGGTGGTTTTATCATTGCGGGCGCCCTCTTCCGCTTATCAGGATTTCCATTACGAATTGTTACGGATCACTTCCCTGTTTGTCTGGTCTCGTGGTTGCTTCTTGCTGTTCGTTTCCCACAGACGGCGCCAAATGAAACAGTATATGCTATCCTAATACAATCCCATCTGGTCCTCTATTCTACGTTACCTGGTCTTGGTCACAGAGTTTCGCAAGAGTATAGAAAGAGAGAGAGAGAGCCTTAATTGGAATTGAGTGTAAGTTTGATTGCCAAATGTTGCCTGTCTTATTTCACGGGGGTACATCCCTATTTATAGTTTTTTGGGCCTTGGTTCCATGGTGCCAGCCTGTATTTTACATGTATAAGTACAGTTTTACCCTCTTTTAGTATCTTTGGTTGACCACAGGCGGTCGGTCGTACTGCATTTTGCCTTGCCTAAGTCCTATTTTCATCCGGCTGGGGACGGCCGGATGCCCTATGTGCTTCTATTTCCGTTCGGCCAAAGCGGCCGGATGCTCCATGTATCTCTATTCTCATCTGGCTAGAGCGGCCGGAAGCTCTTCGTGTCTTGTTCTGGCTTGGTACCATTTCTTCCCTTCTCAGGTAGCTAGCTAGCTTTTTGTATATATTGTAGTGGCATGAAACTGAAATGATCACATTTAATGAATTGCTAGCTGCTGTAACAGATTCTGCTGTATTTAATATTTTTGTTGCTATAACAGATTCTGCAGTTGTAACAGTTTTTTGATCCGGTGTATATATTAAATGTTATCTCTGTTGCAATTGTGCGCAGAGAATGAATTTGTGTTGTTGCTATTTGACTCAGGTGTTGCAATTGTGCAGTTTCTGCACATCTGTTGCTATGATGCCCTCTGTCGCATATCGCCCCTGTTGCAATTGTGTAGCTTTGTAATTAAAAAAATGAAAACTATTAAAACATACACTTTACAGTACGGTTTCAACGATAACCGTATTGTAAAGTCCATGAATGGCCGGACCGGAAAAGGGCCCTTAATTACGGTTTTAAACCGAAAGGCCGTCTCTACTGACGTCCGCTCCACCAGTGAATTAATTTGACTTCGAAATTTAACATATTTATTCATAAATCTATATTTTTTAATGGAATCCTAATATAAAAATTACAAGGCCCACTGCCCCAATACAAAACATTAGGATGTACAAAAAGTTCACTAGCTACGCCTCCTATATCGAGCCAATCAAAGTCCGTGCTGGATGTATTCATCTTCATCCATATGATAGCTTTCATGGCCGCCTTGATGTCAGATATTATGAGAGAGGGGTCCTTGGATTAGCTTTCATGGCGCAAAGCAGGGCCGGAGTTCATACTCATGTTGCGCCAGACATCTTGCACTTCTGGCTCTGCTTTCCGCCAGACATCTTGCACTTCTGTGTCAATACTCATGTTGTTGTTGGGGGAATCTCAACTTCTGATGGTAGTACTTCCCGATCAGGAGAGAGATTTACTTTTGGCCCTAAATCTGAAAAGTTGAGGATGTCATTTCTAAAATAGAGTGTGCTGTATTGCCTTCTTCTCCACGCTGACAGTGTGAAGTGTGAACGCACCATCCCCATGGCTACCGCCATCGGCACCACCGTTGGTGCTAGCGGCACAACCGGCTTTGTCGGCATCAGACTTCATTGACAGTCATCTGCTCCACGGAGCAAAGATTAGACTCTTCGGCTCTGGCAACAACGTTGAAGCTGGAAGCTGTGATTGTAAATCCCACCCAAAACCCACAAAATACAATGAAACTAAAACACAACCTGTACACAGCAAAAAATCTCCTAACAGATTTAATATTAAGCAAAAGAACATCTAGAGACTAGTTGTTGAACTACCAAGTAAAACCATGAGGACAAGGAAAAACAAACAAGAATAGAGGAGAGAGCTTTTCTCTCTCATGGACTACATGGTGCCCTCCAATGTCCAGGCTGATTTTGAGAGGAGGTTATTCTTTCGACTACGAACCCGTTCGATGGCCGCTTCAAAAATTATACCTAGATTAATGTCAACCTTAATCTGGTTATCACTGTGCTTTATTGCACATTAATCTGCATCGTTAGTCACCCCCGTTCGACTGAGACGTTTACTACTTAGGAGATTATCCAAAGAAATGTCTATCGTACCCTTGCATGTGAAATGAATAGTGTAATTGAGTGCCGCACTAATGACAATGGGCAGTCGGTGGGATAGTTGAAAATTAAAAGGGGTAAATTGGTAATGTGAAGCTGAGCGGAAAGGTAATAATGTCTAGCTTTTTCCGTCCAAACGCAGGTTAAGCTGGCGTTATGATAGAGGTGGAAAATAGTGCATAGCGGGCATTAATTAATGTCGGAACTTTTCATGTGTCAGAAAAATTTATTTCCTATTAATCCTCACATTTGGCCCACAGCTCACGTTTCGCAGTACTAATAATAACATTCGATTTGACCGCCTGCTGTACATACTGTTCCATCTTTTTTTCCCGAGACAATCATTTATTTCGAAAAAAGGTGGTACTGTAGAGACTTACTTACGGTCGTTAACTGACGTTTTGGTAATAAGGCTTATTTTAGGTAATCACCACCTATTGGCCATGGGATCGTGTGCGTGTGACCATCAGATTACGTTTAATAGCTGTTCATGGACGTTTATCAACTGTAATTTACCATAAACCAGTACTTTGTGAACCGCGAGTAGAATATATGCTGTGGTTCTCTCTGATGAGAAGGCTCATTACACGTGATTTCCTGTTCGAAAGGGACCTTGTTCCCATTGCACAATGTTGGTGCCCATGGTATACAGAGAAATAGAAACCATTGAACACGTCCTTTTTTTGTGTTCGAGTATAAATAAAGTTTGGAAGCTCCTTCTCCAGTGGTGGAAGAAGGAGCTTCCAAACTTCAAGGAATCGATTGCAACTATCTACCAAGATTGGTTTGCTATTGCCCTCTCAGCAAAAGGTAAAAGGATTTGGAGGTCTACTTTCTGTTATGGTGTTTATTTTATCTGGATGCATCGGAATGATGTGGTCTTTCGAGGTGAATCTCTTAATGTATCACGGCTTAACATACAGATAAAATTAGGAGTGAGGAGATGGACCAAGGTGTGGTGGAAGGATATACCGTTTTCATGTGGGGTGTTTATTGAATTGACCACCCTCAAGGATTTTGTATAAGTAGGTTTGTCTGGATTGTGCCCTTGGGGGGCACATATTTGTAGTTCTCTCGTTGTTATTTGCGTTTCCCCTAGCGCGGTTTTAGATTTGTACTTGGACATGGTGGGTACTCTTTTTCCTCATTGTTTTTTCTCACTGGGTTTTACATGAGGAGGTTTTAATGAGGCCCGTGATACCGGTCCGCTTGTGTTACCTCTATTAATACAATGGCGAAAGCCCAAATTTTCAAATCAGTAATGTGCTCATACGGCCTAAAAATGTCCCCCCCCCCCCCTCCCCCTATGCGGAGCAGCAGATAATGATGGTAACTACGGAACTTTTTACTGTAGGTCCTTTCAAATCACCGTCTTGTGCAATAAATGGCCTGGATCCCCACAGTGCACAAGATCTTGATACGGAAGAGTGACACCCTGGTGCAATCGATTTGATAAATAATTCAACTATATCAGTATGTTTGTTCAACTATACACACTTTTCCATGGTCACCCGCAGGATAACCTATTCTGTAGACCCTCAACAACGTAAACCATGCTTAAGATTCCGATTACTTCCGACTTGAATCTTACCAGGATTGTTGCACCGTGGAACACACTTGTCAAAATTAGTGACAACTGGATGGGATAGTCATAGTACTCCAAGCTTAAGATCCCAAAAGGCCTGATCTGTGTTGGTTATTTTGTGTTTGATAATATTTTTTTTGAACCTGCGTAGGGGTGTTATCCATAACGATGGGATCACGTGAGTATAACCCTCAGATTAACAACGTCTGCATTTACTCATGTACGACGATAGTTTACAAAATAAAAAATGAATAAAAGAAAAAAACGAACTTGTGTCACTCTTCTGATAACGTGAGGCAATAATAACTGAAGCCGGTTTACTAAAAAATGCGAAACTCGGTAGCCACATTTTTAGACGGAGTTGGTGATAGGTCTGCAATTTTTCTGTACGGTACGGGGGTCCTTTCAAATCACGGCCGCTCGGCAGTCAAGGTTCGAGTTTCATGATTACCGTCTGCGGAGGGTTTGTAAAACCGGAAGTGCTACCCACTACTATGGACTACCAGTGTATCTGTTCAATTAAGCGATATGATAAATAATGTAAATTCATCAACATATTTGTTCAATAAATGTTGATTTCAAACTAACTACTGTTTACATCATGACCTGTCAGGTCGCCCGACTGAACAGCTACAGTACGGTGAGCATGCGTAAACAATACTCTTTCGTCAACTGCGTTGAAAATTTGAACCGTAATCATCATGACCTGTTATTAATTCTCGCGCTTGCGCTGAACAATCACGTATGCTTCGTATGTCGATCCTGTATGGAATCGGGTTTGGGTTTGGATCTGCGTCTGTGCTAGGTTCAGGGAGATTTACCATTGCTGTAGTGGACAGTCGAGCTGTGTGCTTGCTTGTGAGGAGGATGAGGAGCTAATAATCGGGAATGAAAAGGCAAACTCAACAAATGGAGAACGAGGGGACACATTGACATGCACATCGGGCGGAGTGGAGGATACTAGGGTTTAGTTCTCCTCCCGTCCTCTGTTACAGTGTCACTGTCAACAAACAAGTGTAAATAAATACGGAGTACTATATTTTAGAGTATCAAAATGTCACGGTAAAGGCGGTATTTTGGTGGTCAACCCTGGCTAGACTCAGGCACCGTTTGGATTCAACAAGGAAACGGGAAAGGGAATGTGAATGGAAAAACAAGGGGAATGAGAAAGGGAATGGGAAAATATGTATGTTGTTTGGTTGTATCTAAAAATGGGAAGGGAATATGATTGATTTTTTTTAGAATAATTAAAAAACATAAGATTGAAATTCAAAATAAAGTTACTTTTATATTTTCTTGTAATTATTCTGATTATATACTTGTAGGTACATTAAAAAGATCAAAATATCTTGATTAATTAGTATCAACCGTGTAATATAGTATACTTTATGAGAATTGATCATTACTATTTATTAAACATTTTGTGCAGAGCCGTATACAATACTGTCAGTTAATAAAATCAACTTTATTAAATATTATGAAGTGACTCATAATTATTAGCAAATTATTCTCAAGTACCTGAAACAAATCTAGTATCTATATCTACACACATGTGATGTGAGGGAATACCATTCCCGTCCAATTGACAGGGGAAATTTTTTTAACAGCGCGGGGAATAGCAAGGGAAATGTTTTCCTTTCCCGTACATAATTTTTGTCTAAACAAACACTGGGGAGGGACCAAATCACTAATTCCCTTCCCTCCTCCCTCCTCCCTCGTAAACAAACATTGCCTCAGGGTGTTGATCAAGTTAATTAGGTAAGAGAAATACATAAAATAAGAATCTAATAAAGTTTGGGAGATAAAAGTAACATTTATAAAACTATTGTAGTTATTACAAATTTAGGAAAGTCTGGGGGCGATAAAGAAAATAGAACAGACCAGGTGCTGTTAGAAAAATAAAAGTAAAATAGAAACGGATATTAACCCGAACAGATATGACCCAAATCTGGAATGGACAGCCCGTTTGACAAATGTAGAGCAATCAGGGTACCCGCCTAACCCCCCCCCCCCCCCCTATTTATTATCCTGGGGATCAGCAACTATTGTTCTCATTTCTACCCCTTCCTCACTTTGAATGTACCTCCTCATTTCTGCTCTAAATTTGTCGGTCTCAGATTTCGAATGTTCTGCATTTTGTTTTATATAGTTAATTTCCAATCGGCTATATTTCCTCCATAACAACAGATCTATACTGTTACCGTCGGAGTATATTGTCCTACATAAGAGGCCTCGTTAAAACCTCACTGGGCTAAACCCTAAAGGCAAAATCCCTGCAAGGAAAAAGGTTCTGCATCTGAATTAATTATTTATTCTTGCTCGCGTAACCTTATACAGACGTTCAGATCAGGTTCAAAATAACACATCCCTACGGTCGAAGTATAACTATATGTTAAAAGATCTTCAAATTGTGTTTTTTTTACCATTTATCGCGATAGACGGGAACAGGAGCACAAATTGGGACTTTACCATAAGCTAGCTAGACGATAGTGTATCGTTTTTGGAAACGATGGTTGATCTTTTTGGGTATTCTTTTGTTTTACTTTTATTAACTAAATGTTTACGGCGGTTTGCTACTTGTTTGTAAACTCGTTAACGCATAAACGCCATGGTATGAAGTATTCCTCAAGTTTTGAACACTAATGATTAGGGTATCCACTTTTATATTTCAGATGCAACCAGATACAGGAAGAGGTGCTAAAACCACGCCGCCAGTCACCCCCACAAGCACAGACCAGAACCGTTGTTACAACGAGCTTTGTCAGCTGGTGAGAAATCTCATAATGGTTGCAAAAAGCACACAGGAGATAAACTCATTGGCATTGGAAGCAATAGGGGGGACCAAAGACGTGCTGGCCAGGATGTCCGATATGAACCAACGTCACTTGGATGAAGTTATTGCTGTGCAAAAGTTAGTGCATAATATGCTGGCCTTCCAGCTGAAATATAATGCTGGGCCGAGCGAAACCACCGTATCATCTGGCGATACAAAACAGTAAGGTGACGCCACCCTCTGGAGTAGCGCCTTATGTTGGAATTAAGTGAAAGCCTATCGGAGACTTCCCTTCTTGTAATGGACCCTGAATAGCAGGTCATCATCCTATTGACATCACTTTTGTGTGTTTGTGTGTTTTGTCCCTAGTACCGCTCGATAATCTAAACCAACTACTGGAATGGAGCGATATCCTACTTAACTACAGTATAATTTAGCTGTTCAGGCTTGATCTCCTCTTTTGGTCAATGGATGCTGACACTTACTTGATGCATGTTAAATCGGAATATTATGTTCAGTACGTTAGTAATTGGCAATAGTAGTAATGTACATTGTTCGTAGGCGGCATCTCTTAGTTTAATAATGTTATATGATTAGTGTTACCAAACTTTCAAAATTCTCTGCTAAATTACCCAATAAAATATATAACATATTTGAACAATAGATGTATTGGAAAAATGTGACTTACACCAATATCAATTAATCATGCCAGCAGTTGACGTCCCTGCAATGTGAATATATGTCACCGTGGTCCTCACAATGTATTGTTAACAAATTATTACTATTTACCAGGTGCGGCCATGGTTCATCAAAGTTTATGGTATTCCGCATACTGTTGGTTTGGTTCGGTTTGATACGACCGGTAATTAAGGAGAACGTTACATGATGAAACAATCAGAATTTTGGATAGATGTTTAGGTGAATTTTGCAGGTAGTGTTTTCGTTTATTACGTGCATAGGTACGAGTGCACATCTAATTTCTAGAAGACAACATGGCTTTGGGGGATTATTGTCTTTGGATTCGGGTATTCCAGCGGATGTACTTGCACTTTTATTTCTCGTTAATAATAGGTAAGTTCTAAAAAAAAAAAGTTGACTCGAGACATACGTAATTATGCCCCTGCAACTAGAGTGCCTTGTTGGGTTTGAGGTGGCTATTTCCTCAAAAAAAGCTGACACGTGCTGTATATATATTGGGCTATACATCTGATCCGAAATATAGAGTTAACTGCAGTTAACCATATGGACATTAACACATTCTTGGAAAACCCGCGTGCGGCGAACGCATCGACTTACCAAGGTTGCGTTTTGCAGATTGTTTGGCTAGTAATACATTATTATTCAACACCTACGTTTATAGAGGAATCAGGTTTCAGAGAGGACCCCAGCGGATAAGATCTTGTTAATTGTGTGTGTCATCATTTGCCTCCCTGGGCTTACGGCCAACGCTACCCGACGTATTTGCACGAATAAACTATTAACATCTACTTTTGTTTGTACGCTTTTAGTCTTCGAACTGGTCATAGTGATATTCCGTAACTCATCATATTGGGAAATCCTGTTTTGTTAATTTTGTACTCCTGAAAACGTATGTAAGTTACATTACTAGTAGCCCATGTACGTGCTCAACAGATTTCGTTGACAGACTTGCATCACCCTAATGGTATTGAATGTGATAACTTATATCCCAAGCACCCTTTAATTAGCAACCATGCATTCATTTAACATATCATCCAAATTCAGCATTACCACAAAAGACGTACAACTTCACATCAATACGTTACAGAATTGCTCCACATCGATATCGACCCTTACCACATAACCATCAAGCACACTGAGCCTTCGTGGAAAACAAACATGCTACACCCCCGCACAAACATTACATTTGTTGAAATGAAAAAGGAAAATGCATTTTGAGGGGCGGAACAAAACCAAAAGGTGGAACATAGACTAGAGACGATACCGCTTCGACCGATTAACAACATTTTTTCACAAGTGCTGAACCTAACAAATTCACCGTCATTTTCGCCTTCTTCCGTTTGCGACTCGTTTCTGGGTGGCATGTCGACTGTATCGGGGAGAGGTTCAGGTTTACGTTTCCCGTATTCCAGGGTGGGGGCAGTGGTAACCTCGAGATCGAGTGCATGGACATTGGGAGTGAGTGAGACCGCTACTCCCGTAGCATTCGAGACAGCAGGAAGTCCCGATGGTGGAACACCCGGTGCCTGACCCCCCATGTGTGGCCAACTATATTGTGAGTAATGGGGTACCGATGGTGCACCCGGTGCCTGCCCCCCCGTGTGTGGCCAACTAGCTTGTGAGTAATGCGCCCGGGTTAGGAGCCAGGCCTGGTAAACATCAGATCGTAACCCTACACCATAAGGAGCTTCTTGTGAATGATCAACCGGATATTTTGGGCAATGATCCGCGGAGTGCAGAAACAACCCACAATAGCAACAGATGTGGGCATGTTGTCATACCTAACGGTAAGTACCATTGTGTTGCCTCCAATGATCCAGGATAATGATTTACACAGTGGTTGTTGAATGTCAATCAGCACCTTTAATCTAAGGTACTCATACCCGGAATGGGCAGGATGGTCGACGATGCCCATGAAACACCCCAGCCTTGCAGCAGCCACTTCAGCAAACATGATATTACACAATGACCGTGGAACATCATAAATTCGGACCCAGAAAGGGACCCACCGAAATTCGTGGACCTCTGGACGTAGACCCCATTGCAGCTGCTGAATGACGAACAGTCGATTGTCGACTGCCCAAGGACCACGAGTGAGAACATCATTCATGGCATAAAGTTGCTCGAATTGAACTAGAAAGAGGTTAGTGCCCGCCTCACATAATTGAAACCGACCGAAAGGGCTCCAGCTTTCCCTCAAGGTAGCTGCCAGTATGGGGAGACTAACCACAGTGTGTGAGTAAACTTTCCCCAAAAGGCAACGATCAGGAGACAACAAAATACCATTAAAACGAAAGGACTCCATATTTAGGGAAACACAATGATGGGAGGGGATGCAATTATAAGAGGAAAGGTTGATGGAGTAACGGACGCAGGCGAGAGCCGGTTGGCGGATTATGTAGCAGTGGGGAAGGTGAGGATCAGGGAGGGGTATGGACGCAAGGGGTAGATTTATGATCTACCGGGTGGGATTAAGGCAATCCACTATTTATGTGGTGTAGGGATAATCATTTCTTCCGCGGGGCGGGGGGCTCCTCATAAATCGTTGAATATCGTGCCGTTACTGAAAAGACACGAATACTGCAGGTTCGTAAATAAAGCAATATGCCTACTAGATCTATCTCTTTATGTGAAAAAGTTATAGTATCGATTTTTCAAGTCGGCGGATGCAGTCATTCGATGAGCCGACAAACATAGCTGGGCATGATACCCGCTTGTTTTTTTTGAAAATTTAATTATAAAAGTTCGTGTGACAAACTCGCGCTTGGTTGCATATCAGTGACCTGGCAAAGGTGACCCGAACCAGAAAAACCGAACCGATCCAACCCGATACGAACCCGAACTTAAACCGAATAGTGTGACCCGAAATGTGACCCGAAAATCCGAACCGAACCAAACCGAATCAAACCGAAATTTGGTATAACCGAATCCAACCGAACCGAATTCACCCGAACCGAATCCACCCGAATGTTTTGTTAAATCTAAACTACTATAGTTGTTCCAACCGTAAAAATAATCTTGAAACCAAAAACACAAAATGAAGATTTAGACATCCAATAGGTGTTCATTGCTCACAAATGATATATATAATATTGAACATCTTCAATCTTCAAGCATCTCAAGCCTTGTTGTAATAAAACATTCATAAACTATGTTGTTACCCTTCCCACACATGGATGTTTTGCTACAAACTATAGATGTTTTTGCTTTAAAATATTTTATAATACAATTTAATGTGTATCATTACTATTTTATAATACTATACTAATTTTGATTTTAATAAAATTTAGGTTTTTTATTATGTTTAGGACATGAGACTTGGGAATGGTTTAAATGTTGATGAAGTTTAATTATGAAACCTAAACTTTTTAGTTGAGACATATACTATTCAAGATTAATGTGTATATGCCTAAAGAAAATCATGCAATAAAATGAGGAAAATAAATATTCCAAATGGTAGATTATTGTGAATCGTGAGATAGACTAGCATTTTGGAGGACGAATAATCCCCACATTATTCCATCTACCTTGACAACTTAACCTAAAATGTTTTATAAGACAATAACGATGTGTATCATTACTATTTTATTACTCTATATTTTATTAACTTAGGTTTCTTTATATTTAAGACTTAGGAATGGTGTTAATGTTTATGGATGGGCGTGGGCGTGGGCGTGTGACGCTTGTGCAAGGCGGTGATGGATGGGTGTAGATGCGCAACGCTTGTGCGAGGTGATGAGCTCAGGGTGTGACGGGCGCGGGACGACGGGAGGAACGACGTCGAGCGTGGGCAGGGTAGACTGGACGTCGATTGCCGAATATTGACCACTAATTCACAAAAGCTTAATTTATACTTAGTCTACAATTAATAGGTGTATAGTTTAAATTCATTTAAAATTTGTCATCCAGTTTGATTTTATCCAACCTATACACAATAGCAGTCTTGATCAACAGTAACACTATATTAAAATAATTTGGAGCCGCATATGAAAATCAATGCAAGTTACAAAGGGTTGCTTAAAATTCATACTTTAAAATTTTTGTCAATTAAGCCCGGATAAGTCACCCGAATTTGACCTGTAACCCTAAAAAACCGAATGACTCAAAGGCTAGCCCGAACCGAAAGCACCCAAACCCGAACTCAACCAAACCGAAATCACCCGAATCTAATTTAAACCATTGAACCCGATCCAATCCTAACCGAACCGAATCTAATTTATATGTTCATACACCTTAAGCTCAGATGATTACCCAATCGTATTATACATATCTCCTTAAGCCATATATCTATATTAATCCATGTGAGTTATAACAATCTCTTTAATAATGGTTATCCTCATTATTTATGTGAAGCACTTAATTTCCTTATACGTGATAACTCCCACACATAATTAACATCAAGACTGTACTCTTAATGTTACACCATGTGATATTGTAACTTATGTTAATCTTGATTAAGTTCCCAACTTTATCTTATATCTCATCTCCTCTAAAATATTAACATGCATCATTTCATGTGTATTATAAACTCTCTTATCTTACACTTATTGCAACATGTATGATATACATATTTCCCACCATATACTAAAAGTATAAAATACATTCACTTTTGACTATATTCTAGTAAGTGCACATATATTTCCTCATTTTAAATTCTTTACACACAAATTGTTACAATGTCACAATTATACCATTTATATAATCATCAATTTATTTCCATATTTAACCCAAGAACTTCCAGCTATTTTGTAGCAGCCCCTGGTCTGTCATATTTTCATTATCGCACCCAAACTTTCAAAAATTTCTTCTTTAACCCGAATAGTTGGATAATCTTACATTTAATTCCTAAACTTTATTAAATTCTTATTTAATCATTTTTCTCATCTGATTTGATCAACATCCTAAGTCTAGCGAAGGTTGACCTCCTGGATACTGCCTTGACCATAATTTATCCATAATTACGAATTCACCCCTAATCGTCCCTATGTATTTCATCCAGGTCCTCAATTTCTAAGACCCATATTTTGCATATTTATTCCAAACTAAGCCTAACTTTCGGCCTAGTAATAACACTCTGGCACACTAAAGTTTTATTTAATTATTTACACTTAACCACTCATGTGATTCCATCTGTTCACTACAACATCCCTAGTTTATAAGTATTTTTACATTTTTTTTGTCATTAAATTCTCCCGTCACAATACCTAATCTGTAGGTCTGTTACACTCAATAACATTAATTATGTGAGTAAAACTCACCGAATGGCCCCTGAAAACCAGATCTTCTCACTAGACATTACACTAAAGAAATGCTTTACTTTTAGTACAATAAAAAGTATAAGATAACTTATAAAAGTGGCGTAAAAACATAGCCATATTACCCAACTCAAACATTACTCTAACGTATGATTTGTTTTTTTTTTTTTACTTTTCCTTATGACGCTTCTTTAAGAAGCGCTAAAGGCCGTACAAAATTTTGGGCAAATTTTTTCAAATCAAATGCTTTTCCCGGTAAAATAAGACGGGACAGTGAGCACAGCAAGCGGTCAGATCGAACGTTTTAACATCTCCCACATGGTTTACAGTGATGAAGATCTACAGAGTGGGTGGGTTATCCTTCAGGCGACTATGAGTAGTACCGTACAGATGAACAAATACACCGATAGCGTTAAAATATTAATTAAATCGAGTAAAGAAATTAAATCGAGTAAAGTGGCTGACACTCTTCTGTTTTAAGATCTCTTCCCCCCAGGTTGACATTAATTGCATTCCCCAGAGGGTTCGGTGATTTGAAAGGACCCACAGTAAAAGGGTTTTGGCGTTCCCTTTCTTTAATTCCGACCCGAGGTCTTGTGCCATCTGTCAAATAAATATTCCTCACTTATTACGGATTTATCTAGGTAAGACAAATCTAATGATGGCCTACAGTACTCCGTTTATGTTACCGAGGGTAGTGCTCACGCAATTCATTTGGGACGGTTCCGCCTTCATCCTAAGGTCTCTAAGGCTAAATAACGTTTTGCTTTAAAACCGTTTTTTGTAATCTTTCCCCGCTGTACGGTAGGGAAATGAGAAAAGAAATAACTGCTACCTCGTTTGAGCTTTAGGGATAATAGAGTTGACCCTTGTGTTTATTATAATTATTGTCAGTCGGGCAACATGACATGCTTTGGTCTATTAGGTGGGCTAGGTCGATTGGATTGACTTGGTCAACCCCGGTCGATTGGATTGACTTGGTCGGCTGGGTTGACTCGTAAATGTTTCCAAGACAACATGTCCACACAAATCGTAATATAAACCCTTGAATTATAAAGTTCATATACTTGTTCAACCCTTTAAACCATGACATTTCTTCTTTGCTCCTAATGTTTTTTTTTATCAAATTCCCAACTATACATTATCTACACCTTTACTTCACATGATTTCCCGAATCATAAAATATATTTCACCTAACTCCATATATTTATATTAATCTAAATGAATTATAAAACTCGCTTTAATAATTGTTATTCTCATTATTTTATGTTAACCACTTAATTTCCTAAATTGTGATCACTCTCTCACATTAACATTAAGAATATATTCCTTAGTTATGCCATATAATATCGTACCTTATTAAGAACTTTATTATTCACATGGCTAATTTTATGTGGATTATAAAACAATTATCTTAATTATACTAATTTCCACCTTAATACTGTAAGGATCCTCGCCATCAATTGCACTGCATGGTGCGGTGATTTGTAAGGACCATCATTAACAAGTTATGTACTCTATCGATGCACGTTTTTTTTTAAAAAAAGGCGACCATGAGAAGGCGTGTTTAGCTGAACAGATACACTGATATTGACGAACTATTTGCCAAATCGATTCAAGTGGGTGACACTGAGTTCTTTTGCATCAGTCTATAAGGATCCTCGCCATTAATTGCATTGCCTGGTGGTGGTGATTTGAAAGGACCACAGTAGTTACTTTTTCTTACTACTAGTATTTTTTTTGAAGCGAATGCCATTATCGGTAAGATAAAACGGAACAGTAGGAAAAGAAAGCGGTCAAATCGAACGTCATTAGCATCTCCGACATTGTTTGCGGTTTTGAAGTTTAGCATAGTGGGTAATCCTGCAGGCGATCATGAGAAGGCGTGTGCTGATGAACAAATGCGTTGACAGAGTTAAATTATTTACCAAATCGACGGAAGTGGGTGACGGTCGATCTTTTGCACCAGGTCTATAAGGATCCTCGTCATTAATTGCATTGCCTGGTGCGGTGATTTGAAAACACCACAGTAAAAAGTTACCTATACACCGCAGTGACAGACTTACCGTCCCTACCATTATCCTATCCAATCAACTATCCTCACCACTGAATTTATCTACAGAGAACAAATCTAATGATCCCCGCTTACAGTACTCGGTTTATGTAAACGATCTTTGTGTACGCCTAATTTAAAAATTGTGTTAAACATCTGATGTAGACCGAGTGTAGTGGTCACGCAATTCCGTTGGTATTGATTAATTTGCTTTGCTTTAAATAACGATCCATTTGAACATGTATCACGTATATTCATCTATATAACTGCAGGTCTTTATATCACCCGATAACAACTTATTTTACCGGGAAAAACAAATGTTTCGAAATTTTTAAAAAATTTTACGGTCTTTAAATGACACTAACGTAACATCATAAGGAAAATTGAAAGATCATACTTCTTAGAGTAATGTTTGAGTAGTGTAATATGTCCATGTTTTTAGGCCACTTTTATAAGTTATTTAATTTTTTAATTGTATTAAAAGTTATGCATTTGTTTAGTGTAATAGACATGAGAAGATCTGGAGTTGAGGGGCTATATTTGATGGCCCTTTTAATCACATCAATACATTGAGGGTAACACACCTACGGAGTAGGTATGGTTCAGTTGGAGTTTGAGGACAAAAATAAAAACAAATTAGAATAACGTGAACAGTTAAGTGTAAATAATTTAAGTTTAGACTTCCAAAGTGTTATTAAGCCGAAAGTAAGGCTTGGTTTGGATTAAATACTCAAAATATGGATCTTAGAAAGTTTGAGCACCTAAATGAAATACCTAGGAACGACTAGGGGTGAATTCGTAATTATGGATAAATTATGGTCAAGCCAGTATCCCCGTGGCCAACCTTGGCAAGAATTTAGGGTGTCGATGTCGACCAAATTAGACGAGGAAAATTATTAAAATAAGAATTTAATAAAATTTTAAGAGTTAGAAGTAAGACTTATAAAACTACTGGGGTTAAAAGTACAAATTTCGGAAAGTGTGGAGGCGATAAAGAGAATAGAACGGGTGAGGGGTTGCTAGAAAATTACTGGAAGTTTTTGGGTTAAATATGGAATTAAATTGATATCTGGGGTATAATTGTGACATTGGAAAAGTTTGTGTGGAAATAATGTATAATGCGAAAATATATGTGCATATGCGAGAATATAGAAAGATAAGAATGTATTTTAGTATATGGTGGGGAATATCATAAATCTTACAATAATATAGAGTCTAAATGGAATTATATAGGGTGGAAATAAGTGTACGATAAGAGAGATTATAATTCACATGAAATTATGCATGTGAATATTTTAGAAAGATGAGATATAAGATACAGTTGGGATTTTAATCAAGATTAATATACGATACAGTATGACATTTCTTGATTTTAATATGGGGATAACCATTATTAAATAGTGTTATAATTCGTATAGATTAATATGGATATGGCGTAAGGTGAATTGTATAATATGATTGGGTAATCTAAAATAAGCTGGTAAGACGCCGTCGTTCACTATCATTCCGCGGGACTTTAGATGACGGTTATTAGTAAAACCGTAATCTAAGTCTAACGAATTTAAAAAAATAGCGCGAAAATTAGTTGGGATAATGCTCGGTTTCGAACTTGAGTTAGTGGGACTTTAGATGACGGTTATTAGTAAAACCGTAATCTAAAGTCTAACGATTTTAAAAAAATAGCGGGAAAATTATTTGGGCTAATGCTGGGTTTCGAACTTGAGTTAACGCCATCGATCTTGAGTTCGAAACCTAGCATTAGCCCAAATAATTTTCGCGCTATTTTTTAAAATTCGTTAGACTTTAGATTGCGGTTTTACTAATAACCGTCATCTAAAGTCCCGCGCAATGATGGTGAACGACGGCGTTTTGACCTGACGCCAAACATTTCCCACATTTTTTGATTTTCGGGTAATCTAAATGACAGTTAACGACGTCGTGTTACCAGCTTAAGGTGTGTGAGCTATTTCTCTTTAAACAATCTTTTATCTTACCAACTCTCCTTTCACAATTAAAAAGAGCTTTTACATTCATACCTTATGAAGATGTCATTTTATCTATCATATTCTATTATGACATGTTGTCTTATGAATAATGTTAACTGTGTTGCAATTAAAAAAATTAATGTACAAAATTAGAGTTTGAAGAGAAAAGTTTTACTTGTATCTATCATAGTCTTAATTGTGAAACAAAACAATTAATAAAAGAGAATACTACTAAATTTTCAGTAGTATGATAATAATATTTCGACAAGTAAATTTACTCTATCTTAATTTGTTAACATTGACAATTATAATGAATATATTTATGAACTATAAACTGAAAAAAAAGACAAAACAATAAGATTAAATATGTTCATTGTGACAAACTAATCTACTACTAATTTATTCAATTTCTCCAATGTTGGGGGGGCAGGCCCACCTAACAAGAGCCGTAGCTCCGCCACTGGTGAAGATATAAAGTGCGGTATTTGATTATAAAACATTAGGTACAAACATCTCATATGGTGATGATATATAGAATTGTACAAAATATATAAATTATACAATTCAAAGGATTATATTATGAATTATATGAACACGGTGACTTGGATACATTGACCAAGTCAGCCCTAATGACCATGTCAACCTGGTTTTTCAAAGAGGGTCAAGTTGAACAGCGCATTAATTACACTACAAGGTCAATTGTAACATATAGCAACAAACTATGTGGATGTATATATAAAAAAACCTGTGAATAAAGAAATTGGCTGTAAGGATTAGACCCCCCACTATATAGAATTTTATAATTCAAATAGATTAATAGGAATATATGGCATTAGGTGAATTATATAATATGATTGGATACATTGACCAAGTCAACCCTACTGTCCATGTCAACCTAGTTGGCAAAGACGATCAAGTTGACCAGCCCATAGATTAAGTGAGAGTTTTATGTTTAGTAATACTAAGGTCAATTGTAACATAGTAACAAACTATGTGGATATATATATAAAATAAAAACCTATTAACAAGGAAATGGGTTATAAGGATTAGATCCTAAACAATAACTAAACGATTCGGTGCTACAACGCCGTCAACCACCCACGTGGTTAACAAGGCAGAATAAATACAAGTGTACCGGTCTGATGATCAGACTCCCGAGCATAGAACTTGAAATACCCCAAACCTTAGTATGTTGTGTAAATGTTAAACTATGGTATTTAAAGGCTAAAAAGTGCCTTAGAAACATAAATGAATCATTTAAACCATGGTAAAACCAATAAAACACTAAGACACGGTTTGAGCAAAAACATGCCTAAGCTTGGAGTGAACTTGGTTAGGACCCAAGAGCCTACCAAGACTTGATAATGTTTAATTATGATCTTGTAGGGCTAATTAAGTCCTTAGGAAACTTTGGTAGACAATGAAACCAAACAAAACACAATAAATACCTTAATCAATATGGGCTAAAAGTGCTCTAAGCTTGGGATAAATGTGTATAAGGCCTAATGGTCATACCTATGCCTTAATTAATGTTAATGAACATATTAATCAATTACCAAAGAAAACCAAGCTTGAAAACAAGTTAAAACGCAAAATGTGCTTAAGGAGTCTTAAGCACTTTTTGAAAAATTGTCTTGTAATGAGTTTTGAATGGCTAAATGTCCATCATTACTCTTTAATTAACATGTGTACTATATAGTATCACATTTGGGTGGCTATATCAATGGGAAATCAAAAATTTCACTTCTATGTGCCTTGTTTTTTGGTGAATATGTGATTTTATAACTAGTTTTGTAACATATATGTTATAAGTGAGACAATTGACTAATAAGTCTAAAGTACCCCTAGGTACTATTTGGGGCCGGTTTTTAAGGTGTTGTGACTCACCACCCTTGTTAGTTTACTAAGAAAAGAAAGAATGACTAATTAGTATACTATTTGGCTTTATAAGGATAAATATCTTAACAAAAGCAAACTTATATCTTCTCATTCTCTTCTTCCCTTCATTTCCCACGGTGGTCTTCTTCTTCTCCTCCTCCTCCATCGGTTTCCAACAGAACCATGCCATTCTCATCCTTCCTCACTTGTAACTTATGACCCATGCTCCGAATTTAATTCCGAGACTACCGTTCTCTTAGTTGGAGCAAGCTCTACAACCTTGTCCTTTCAAATCCTCAAAAACCACCATTTTGGTGCCAAGGAGAACTTCCATGGAAGGGGCTTGAGCTAATATTTTTATGCCTTGTTGATCACCTTTGCTTCAAGGTAAGGAAAAACCAAAGAAAACTCCATTCCTCTCTTTTAGTACATGGCCGAAAATTAACCTCACCATGGTGTCTTTACCTTGCTTGTTTAGCTTCATTTGAATCTTCCAAGGGCTAGGAGGAGTCCTCTCTTGATATATATTCAAGCTCTTTCCATTCCAAGGTAAAACAATCATGTTAATACCTTAAGATAATATATGTAACTAGGGTTTACAATGAGATAAAGCTTAAAGCTTATATACTCATTTCAATGTTGGTATATTGTTTAGTTGTTGGCAAGGAACCAAATGCCCTACCGGTTTTACAAGGAAACAAGAAGAAATTTAGGAAAAAGAGGTAAACAAGCTATCTCAATGTGGTTTAATGCCTTAGGAGAAATAAGCTTATAATGCTTGTTAAAACTACCTAAAGAGCAAATGGTGAATGACCTAGTAAAGTGTTCTCAGGAGACTAGTAAAAGAATATATGTATTGGTGTATGTATTTGCAGGTCAAAGGCATTATTATGTGGGAAATTCAGTGTTTAAGGATTATGCAATTTAAGGGCCTAAGAGCCATGTTATTTAAGGGCCTAAGTGCCAAGCAAGTTTAATTATGCACTATATTGTGAGGTAGTGTAAATTTGGTGAAGTTTTGTGAGTGATAATGTTTTGATGGATCTAGGTGTTCTTGAATGTTTAGTGGTGAAAACTATGAGTTTTGGAATGATGATGTGCTAAGAGAACCCATGGCGAAATTTGTAAAATGTATAAGGAGTTCTAGGTGTTTAATGAACTTGGAACTAGGAATGGTTAGGAATGGACACATGCTTCACTAAGGAAGAACACATGCATTGAGGTGTTCTAAGGTGCTATAAGGATTTAGGCATTGTCTTGGAAGTTCTAGAAATCCGATGAGTGTTTTTAGGAGATATTAAAGTCTTGGAGAAGTTGTTTAAGGTTTAGGTCATGTTGATGAATAAGGAGAGAATGATGTTTAGGTAAGGTTTTGAGAAAGGAATTTAAGGAGTTATGAAAGAGAAGATTTGGTTAGTAAGAGGAGATGCTTGGGAGATGATGTTAAGGTGTAGAGGAAACACCTTGGTGTAGTGGTCATTATTGGTGAATTACCACTTAGAAATCTTAAGGAGAAAACATCCCAAGTGCTAGGAATCTTGTAAGAAATTTGTGAATGATAAGATGGTTTTGGTGAGTGATTTAAAGAGTTTAGAACATGGCTAAAGGTGTGTTTGAAGTGCCCAAATGAGGTTAGGGTGTACTAGGATATAAGGGGTGAAGTTTGGAGTTGAATGTGAAAAGGAAAACAAAGGTCTGGGGCAGACCGAACTTGCGACCGAACTTGCAAGTTCGGTCGAGCCCAGTTTACCCTGCGAGAATTGGCTTCTGGAAAAGGCCGACCTTGGGGACCGGACTTGCAAGGTCGGTCGGGCCTGTATTTTGAGTACGGATTGAGTTACTGGAAAAGACCGAACATAGGACCGGACTTGGTAAGTTCGGTCGGGCTAAATTTACAAAGGGGAGAAACTCTCGGGAAAAGGCCGAACATAGGACCGGATGGTAAGTTCGGTCGGAGTAGAAAATTTTGACGGAAATATGTTCTGGAATGGACCGAACTTGAACAAGTTCGGTCGGTAAGGTCGGTCGGACCAAAAATGATGTTTAAGGTTTTTGGAATGATATGTAATGATGGGGATTGATTAGTAATGATGTTATAAAGTTGTTAAGGACTTGTTAGGTGAGTTTTAATGACAATAAAGTGGGTTAAAAGTTGTATTAAAATGTGAAAGTAAAACAAGTTTAAATGTAAAGTTGTGTAACTAAGTTAGCGGGGAGAGTTAAGCATTAGACATTAAATAATCAAGCAAACCCCGAAGTTAATGAAAACACATGTGATGTTAACAGTTGTTCGAGAATCACTCGAGGAACATAAGTGGACGTGGTAAAGTGGACTCCGGTGACAGGTATGGTTTTCTTGCAACCTGTGTCCTACCGGATTACACCGGCTCGTATGCCAATATGTTTATTGAGTGTTTGCCACCTTGTAAGATAAAAACATGTAATGAGTTTATAGTAATTCATTTATGTGGCGAATTTGGCCTCCGATACCATTTAACCTCAAATATGTGTTAAACCTTAGCTAACCAAAACTAGGAACACATGAGTGATCGGTATTCGGAGTTGACGGCCCAAACCTTGGGAACGTGCTAACCACGGCTATGTGTGAGTTAATTGGACATTGTTGTTGTGAGCAAGTGTGTGAACCTCCCTTGTGTGCTTAACTCGGTTATGATACCGTATGGTGTGTGGATGTGGTAGGGCTCCATAATGGATCTCTAACTACTTACTTATAAGTGTATATGTACTAATGGGGGGTGAGGAGTCCGGTTGTTCCGGCCACGCGTGTGATGGACGGGAGTCGTTATCTTATCCGGTTCGGATCTCTTGGTGTATGTATAGGTGGTAATCCAATTTGGTTTCTACCTTCCCTTAGCTTATCCAAAGCTAGTTACTGACTCACGTCGGGCCACAGGGGCATACGAATGTTATTTCGGTGTGCTTGGGATTACTATATCCGACACACCTTGGGTATAAGTTAACCGTTCTATATAACCGGACGGTAACGAGGATGGTAACGAGCTTAACATGGGATTGGCAAAAATCCCTAGGCTCACATGTATACTAACTATGTGGGAAGGTTCCTTGTGTGAACCGATTTATGGTGTTATGTAATGTTATGGTGCTATGCAAATTCCCTTGCTATGATATGGTATATATATATATATATATGTATTGGACGTTAAAATGATGGTGATGTTATCATGTGTCTGTCGAAACAGGAAAGGTTTGTTATGTTTTGTTATATGAGAAATGAGATATGTTGTAGGATATGGAGTGTGTGGATCATGGAAATGAATCCCAGTTGTAACAAGAGGCGTTTAAGGATAACCCGATTAATGGGTACACGTCGTTCGTTAAGGAAGTAGCTCCGTTCTAGAGGAGAGCCACTCTAGGGTTTAAGGAATCATCGGATGGTTGGTTAAGTGGATGTGTTGGTTATAGGTTGAGCCCGTTGAGGCGAAATGTTATGTGTTGTATGTCTATGGTTTGTATGCATGATTTAAATATAATCAACTGCATGCTAAGACGACAAATAGTTGTGCGTGGCCCGGTAGCATGTGGGCTGCGGGATTACCATACCAGCAAAGGTGCTGAGCCCTTGGGGGCCACCCTTTCTCTCCTTTTCTATTTCAGGTACAAGGAGCTGGAAACCGTTCGAGAGTAGGACGGGGCAGATGTTTATACATGGGTAGCCATTTAAATGGCGTGAGTATGATAGGCGTAGTAAGACCGAAGTTGTTATCGGCAGTAGTTTGTAAATACTCGGTACAGGGGGAGTGTTTGTATATAATAAATGTTGAAGATGGAATGAGGATTGTATTGTGTAGTTGCTCGGGAATCTAGTCCATCAGACCGATACAAATGTACATGTATTAGCCTTGTTAGCCACGTGGGTGGTCAACGGCGTGTAACACCATTGGAATAAGTAATGTGATGAGTTGAGTTTCCGCTGCAGATTGTTATTATGTGTTTGTTGTTGGATGGGGTGTTACAAAAAGTGGTATCAGAGCGAAGTATCGCTCTGATGACTGGATTACCGAGCTTAGGAAGTACCGAGTTAGGATTTAAGTACTTTGGGTTGAGGGTTGAGTGATAGCGTGAGAGATACGCTAGTAAGGAACTACCAGTGAATACTGGAAACCTACTATATCCATCCCACCCTCCACAATCCCTGTTTTATAACTGGGGAAACAACGCCAGAGAGATGGGAGTCCACTCTCATACTCGGGAATACCCGATCTGGCTGTTAATAAATACCTTTAGGGTACGGGGAACCTGTCATACGGTAGATCCCGAAAACCGGGAATCCCGGAGACGGTCTCCATCTAAACAGTGTTAACCGCATTTCATAGCGAAGAGCGAAGAATCAGTGTACAAGAAGAATAGAATTTCCGGCAACCTGGGTCGACATGCCGAGCAGTCGAGAACAACCAGCTTGCAACGCACCAACCGTGCAGCAGACAAGAAATGGATTAATAAAACCCGAGACGAATGTCTATGGGACCACAGTTGATAAATAAAACACCAACGGTATACCAACCGTCAAGGAACTACAACGTAATGCCCAAACAAGAGACAAGTCTCAGTAACCACGACAAGTGCATGGAACGGACTACAAGAGAAAACAATACTAAGGAAAAAGGGGTCTTCCAGAATGGGAAACACCCTAGTTGATGATCGTCGTGTGAAGACAGTGAGAAGTCACCTAGAGGAGTTATTATCAAGGCAGTAAGATCAGTGAGGGCCAATAAGGCCACTGATGACAATATGAGTCAAAACAATACCACAATCGGTATGTGTCAAACCGATAGCCAGTTAGCATGGCGCACTGCCATAGCAAGTGCTGCTATAACAGGGCTGTTCGGGAAATTCATAACCACTATAAAGTACTTGGAAAAGTACCATAAAGTTAAATGTGATTGTCATAACAGTGGAAGGGCCTGTTGGCCTAACCTCTGCAATTGGAAACACACCAGTCAGCAAGAAGCTAGACTTGGCTAAGGTAAGAAGATGTTGTGAAACCATGAAAATTTTCTTTCAGACCCAAATTTATTCAAACCCTCTCTTTTCAAAACCAGGGGCAATTGACAAGGATACAACAGTGGATAAACCTTCCCTCGATTAAGTTCGGGAAGCAAGGAATGAATATTGTCACGGGACAATATAAGGGAGTTGACAACAGAATACTTCACCTAGGCGTGTGACGGACACTACAAGTGTACCAACTGTGTTGTGGGACGACCGCACTCCGATAGGAGCATGTGGGCCTAACAGACCTACTTATAGGTTAGTTGGGTAAGTAGTAATGTATCAGTATGATACCCCATATATGTATACGAGCAGAGTCCGAAACACGGGAAGTAGTCGACTCCGTCTACGGTTAGCAGTATAAATCAAACAGGAGCTAGAAAATATAAGGAATGCTTGAAGTCAAGGAACTCAGTTAAGTTAACGAGACTAAAGGAATTAGTGAATTCCTTTCAAGGAAATGTTTAAGAGTCAGGAGGTGCGAAGTGCACTAACTGTAACATAAAGACATCTTATACGTCTTAAGGATCCTCAAGGATAAACACGATAGCGGGAAAGCAGGGAAAGGCAAATGCCTAGTGTGGACACATTAATGTGCAATGGACGGGATGAAATTCCCAGAATGAGTACCTACATTATTAAGAAATGTTGACCTTCACAGAAGAAGATAATAACCAGTTAAGAACGCAAAAAGGCGTGGCTAACTGAATGTACCAATAACTATGAACCAGATGTAAAGGCATAACTTAACAACACCCAGGAGAAATCCTTGAAGGGTGTTCGCATCAACAATGTTGAAACGAAATACATGACAGAAACACAAGGGTTGAAATTAACACCCAGTTTAGACATAAGTTGTCAGGAGACGGACTGACAAACCTAAGGGGCATCCCATGAAAGGAACGGAATGCAACGACCTTGTCATGGAGCCCACTACAACCTCTAAATATGTAATGTTGTACAGAGGAGTACATGTGTGTGGACAGCCTACAATGAGCCCAGCTCAAGGCAAATAAGGCTTATAAGCCTTAAGCAAGATATGTTATATAAATTTAATTGATTGTAGAAGTTTATGTGGTATAAGTGAATAGAGTGGTAAGCGAACCACTGCATTAAACCGCAGAAGCGGTAGTTATGTGAATCAAGTTCAAGAAATATGTGGAGGATGGACCACGTTGTTATTACCTCAGGATGATTTGAATAAGAATAATACGAAAAGAATTGCTCGTACCAGTTGTGTACACAGGAAGAGTAATAAATCCGATAGCAATCACCATAGGTGTGTGAAGCTAAATGGGTAGCGAACAATGCACAAGAAACATAAAGGTTCAAAAAAAAATATAGTAGTATATTAAAAAAAAATCAGCCAAATAAGTGGCCAGATAAACCCAGTGTAATGGCGGAAGCTAATATAATAGCGGATGCAGTATAAGTTGATGTTGTATATTAAGTAAGGATACGGTGCGCAATAAGCGACTGTTGCCTGAATATTGTTAGATGATAAAATGGGGAATGAGCAGAGTTATGAGTTAAACCCAGTGGAGGCACAACAGTAAGCGATAGCAAACGAACCGAGCAGAGTAAGCCGGTGGCAAGTGTGTTAAATGATAAGGATTTCAGTGAAATTCCTATTGCAATCGCATGAGAGAGTTGCTGTCAAGGGCTTACGCCTCTGCACTCTTATGACTGAGTGTTTTGGTATTGCTTGCACAGTAATGATCGAGTGGGATAGCTAGGAATCAGAAGCATGGTAATTATGGAGGAATAATGCTATAATGGCCGATGCATAGGTAATGCAAGGCCGCAGGAATGAAAGAATACATGTACAAAACCAAGGGTGGAGACATGATTAACAGTAAATAACTACAGTAACACTAAATACCAAAGGTCGGTATGAGATATACCCCAGGTGTGGGAAATAACTGAGAGAGCACTACACATTAGGTAGTAGCTCAATCTCAACCGACAGTAAGTCGGTAGAAGTAAGTAAATCATTGTGAATTACATAGTAGTTTACGCGGTAAGCTATTGGAGAAGTGGATGGGAAAATTGTGAAACTCACCGAATTCGCTCAGGGTAAGAGATACCATGCGTCGGTTGAGAAACCATTCTTCCCAAGATAAGGGTAATACATTGGAGATGTACAATACAGTAACAGTAACGAATGGGGCAAACTAGCCCTATAATTAACAGAATGGCGCAGCAGAGGCCAGTGAGCCCATGCGTCAGATACCGGATATACATGGTGAATATGAATAAATGACTAGTTATCAATGCCTAAAAGCCTCACAGGCCAGGACCGAAACCGGTTATGAGTTAGAACTCCAATGCGAATTCTTGGTTTAGGGACTAAACCGCCAATATGGTTAAGATCCTCTAATCAGAATCCATTGTGTAATAGACCGCGTGGAAGTCAAAACACTTCACGACGGCAGAACATTTTAAGCCAAGGTTTAGTGATTGATTACGTGGGCGTAATCCCTTTTAAGGGGGGTAGAGCGCAAAACCACTTAGTGGTTTTTACCGTACAAGTGTACGTGAACTGAGTTGTGCATAGCACAAAATGATTTGTTATGATGGGTGGCGCGTGTGTTATATAAACATACGCATTATTTGTGGTTAAATTGTGGTAATTGCGCACAGATGATGCGAATACCATTGTGGGAAGTGTGTTATTTTGTTAACAGTGGTGTGTGAGAGTACAAGTGGAAGGGAGTAAAGAAACTCCCGGGGAACTAAAACCCGATGGTGCATAAATGTAAACCATGTATTGTATTTGATAAAAATATATGTATAGTATACAGTGTTGCGATTTATGAGGGGTTATAAGACCGACATAGAACCTAGTGAGAATTAAATTTCCTAGGTAACTTGACTTAAGTTGGATTTGGGGTGATGATTGATAGACGGAGTTCTATCCCTTGGAGATGTAATGATTATGACTAGAAGGATTCAAAGATAGAAAATGGGATATGCTTGAATAATTGTTGGTTGAAAATGAGGGGGAGGTGAAACTTGATTATATGAGATCAAGGAAGCCGAACACAAATTGGGGTGGAAAGATAGTTCAACACCGATGCTGATCACATCAGTGTTGGATGATTCTTGAAGCTCCCTATAAGTGATTACAAATAACCATGTTAAGAAAGATACAAAGAGCATAAATCGGACTTGGAGTTGTGTGGTGTTTTCAAAAGGATTTTCAATTGGTGTTTTCAAACAATCGATTAATATTTTGAGTAAAAGATCTTCTTATACTTAACGTAGTAAAGAATATTTTGTAGTACTTGCTCACGAGCCGAGGATGTATGAGCCTTTGTCTTCGGACCGGTGACATGAGAAGTACATATGTTAAAAATTAAGTGAATGTTTGATCTCCCAGAGGAACGGGGACCAGAAGGTGTCCATCGCGACCGGGTTCTGCGGGATCACAGGTATATGACTCAACATGGGACTCGAGCCCATGGAGAGATGGAAAAGGTATTTCTGTTTGATATACATGCTATGACATGTTGTTTGGTATGTGTGATAAAGGTTATGTTGACTTTGATCTCCTAAAGTGTATGCTATCAAGACCTATGTGTCTAAATGTGGTTATGTCACCCAGACCTAAGAGTCTGAGGGATATTGTATAGGTGCAAGTGTGGTGAAGGTACCGGACCATTAAGTCCAAGGTTACCATGTGAGTATGATATTTATGTGTAATGTGGAGATGTTGCCCGGACCATTAAGTCCGAGGTGGATGTAAAGGGTGGTTGGTAATGGAAGTTTTATGGCTATAAGTAATTCCCGTATTCTAATCCAATGATGCGAGGAAATGTGAACTTCGAGGACGAAGTTCTTTTAAGGGGGGTAGATTGAAATACCCCAAACCTTAGTATGTTGTGTAAATGTTAAACTATGGTATTTAAAGGCTAAAAAGTGCCTTAGAAAACATAAATGAATCATTTAAACCATGGTAAAAACACAAAAAACACTAAGACACGGTTTGAGCAAAAAACATGCTCTAAGCTTGGAGTGAACTTGGTTAGGACCCAAAGAGCCTACCAAGACTGATAATGTTTAATTATGATTGTAGGGCTAATTAAGTCCTTAGGAAACTTGGTAGACAATGAAACCAAACAAAACACAAATAAATACCTTAAGGTCAATATGGGCTAAAAGGTGCTCTAAGCTTGGGATAAATGTGTATAAGGCCTAATGGTCATACCTATGCCTTAATTATATGTTAATGAACATATTAAATCAATTACCAAAGAAAAACCAAGCTTGAAAACAAGTTAAAACGCAAAATGTGCTTTAAGGAGTCTTAAAGCACGTTTTTGAAAAATTGTCTTGTAAATGAGTTTGAATGGCTAAATGTCCATCATTACTCTTTAATTAACATGTGTACTATATAGTATCACATTTGGGTGGCTATATCAATGGGAAATCAAAAATTTCACTTCCATGTGCCTTGTTTTTGGTGAATAGTGATTTTTATAACTAGTTTGTAACATATAATGTTATAAGTGAGACAATTGACTAATAAAGTCTAAAGTACCCCTAGGTACTATTTGGGGCCGGTTTTTAAGGTGTTGTGACTCACCACCCTTGTTAGTTTACTAAGAAAAGAAAGAATGACTATTAGTATACTATTTGCTTTATAAGGATAAATATCTTAACAAAAGCAAACTTATCTTCTCATTCTCTTCTTCCCTTCATTTCCCATGGTGGTCTTCTTATTCCTCCTCTCTCCATCGGTTTCCAAACAGAACCATGCCATTCTCATCCTTCCTCACTTGTAACTTATGACTCCATGCTCCGAATTTAATTCCGAGACTACCGTTCTCTTAGTTGGAGCAAGCTCTACAACCTTGTCCTTTCAAATCCTCAAAACCACCATTTTGGTGCCAAGGAGAACTTCCATGGAAGGGGCTTGAGCTAATATTTTTATGCCTTGTTGATCACCTTTGCTTCAAGGTAAGGAAAAACCAAAGAAAACTCCATTTCCTCTCTTTTTAGTACATGGCCGAAAATTAACCTCACCATGGTGTCTTTACCTTGCTTGTTTAGCTTCATTTGAATCTTCCAAGGGCTAGGAGGAGTCCTCTCTTGATATATTCAAGCTCTCTTTCCATTCCAAGGTAAAACAATCATGTTAATACCTTAAGATAATATATGTAACTAGGGTTTACAATGAGATAAAGCTTAAAGCTTATATACTCATTTCAATGTTGGTATATTGTTTAGTTGTTGGCAAGGAACCAAATGCCCTACCGGTTTTACAAGGAAACAAGAAAGAAATTTGTGAGGAAAAGAGGTAAACAAGCTATCTCAATGTGGTTTAATGCCTTAGAGAGAAATAGCTTATAATGCTTGTTAAAACTACCTAAAGAGCAATGGTGAATGACCTAGAAGTGTTCTCAAGGAGACTAGTAAAAGAACATATGTATTGGGTATGTATTGCAGGTCAAAGGCATTATTATGTGGGAAATTCAGTGTTAAGGATTATGCAATTTAAGGGCCTAAGAGCCATGTTATTTAAGGGCCTAAGTGCCAAGCAAGTTTAATTATGCACTATATTGTGGTAGTGTAAATTTGGTGAAGTTTGTGAGTGATAATGTTTTGATGGATCTAGGTGTTCTTGAATGTTTAGTGGTGAAAACTATGAGTTTTGGAATGATGATGTGCTAAGAGAACCCATGGCGAAATTTGTAAAATGTATAAGGAGTTCTAGGTGTTTAAATGAACTTGGGTGAACTAGGAATGGTTAGGAATGGACACATGCTTCACTAAGGAAGAACACATGCATTGAGGTGTTCTAAGGTGCTATAAGGATTTAGGCATTGTCTTGGAAGTTCTAGAAATCCGATGAGTGTTTTTAGGAGATATTAAAGTCTTGGAGAAGTTGTTTAAGGTTTAGGTCATGTTGATGAATAAGGAGAGAATGATGTTTAGGTAAGGTTTTGAGAAAGGAATTTAAGGAGTTGTGAAAGAGAAGATTTGGTTAGTAAGGAGATGCTTGGGAGATGATGTTAAGGTGTAGAGGAAACACCTTGGTTGTAGTGGTCATTATTGGTGAATTACCACTTAGAAATCTTAAGGAGAAAACATCCAAGTGCTAGGAATCTTGTAAGAAATTTGTGAATGATAAGATGGTTTTGGTGAGTGATTTAAAGAGTTAGAACATGGCTAAAGGTGTGTTTGAAGTGCCCAAATGAGGTTAGGGTGTACTAGGATATAAGGGGTGAAGTTTGGAGTTGAATGTGAAAAGGAAAACAAAGGTCTGGGGCACCGAACTTGCGACCGAACTTGCAAGTTCGGTCGAGCCCAGTTTACCCTGCGAGAATTGGCTTCTGGAAAAGGCCGACCTTGGGGACCGGACTTGCAAGGTCGTCGGGCCTGTATTTTGAGTACGGATTGAGTTACTGAAAAGACCGAACATAGGACCGGACTTGGTAAGTTCGGTCGGGCTAAATTTACAAAGGGGAGAAACTCTCGGAAAAGGCCGAACATAGGACCGGACTTGGTAAGTTCGGTCGAGAGTAGAAAATTTTGACGGAAATATGTTCTGGAATGGACCGAACTTGGACAAGTTCGGTCGGTAAGGTCGGTCGGACCAAAATGATGTTTAAGGTTTTTGGAATGATATGTAATGATGGGATTGATTAGTAATGATGTTATAAAGTTGTTAAGGACTTGTTAGGTGAGTTTTAATGACAATAAAGTGGGTTAAAAGTTGTATTAAAATGTGAAAGTAAAACAAGTTTAAATGTAAAGTTGTGTAACTAAGTTAGCGGGGAGAGAGGAGAGTTAGACATTAAATAATCAAGCAAACCCCGAAGTTAATGAAAACACATGTGATGTTAACAGTTGTTCGAGAATCACTCGAGGAACATAAGTGGACGTGGTAAAGTGGACTCCGGTGACAGGTATGGTTTTCTTGCAACCTGTGTCCTACCGGATTACACCGGCTTGTATGCCAATATGTTTTATTGAGTGTTTGCCACCTTGTAAGATTAAAACAGTAATGAGTTTATAGTAATTCATTTATGTGGCGAATTTGGCCTCCGATACCATTTAACCTCAAATATGTTAAACCTTAGCTAACCAAAACTAGGAACACATGAGTGATCGGTATTCGGAGTTGACGGCCCAAACCTTGGGAACGTGCTAACCACGGCTATGTGTGAGTTTAATTGGACATTGTTGTTGTGAGCAAGTGTGTGAACCTCCCTTGTGTGCTTAACTCGGTTATGATACCGTATGGTGTGTGGATGTGGTAGGGCTCCATAATGGATCTAACTACTTACTTATAAGTGTATATGTACTAATGGGGGGTGAGGAGTCCGGTTGTTCCGGCCACGCGTGTGATGGACGGGAGTCGTTATCTTATCCGGTTCGGCTCTCTTGGTGTATGTATAGGTGGTAATCCAATTTGGTTTCTACCTTCCCTTAGCTTATCCAAAGCTAGTTACTGACTCACGTCGGGCCACAGGGGCATACGAATGTTATTTCGGTGTGCTTGGGATTACTATATCCGACACACCTTGGGTATAGAACCGTTCTATATAACCGGACGGTAACGAGGATGGTAACGAGCTTAACATGGGATTGGCAAAAATCCCTAGGCTCACATGTATACTAACTATGTGGGAAGGTTCCTTGTGTGAACCGATTTTATGGTGTTATGTAATGTTATGGTGCTATGCAAATTCCCTTGCTATGATATGGTATATATATATATATATATATATATATATATATATATGTATTGGACGTTTAAAATGATGGTGATGTTATCATGTGTCTGTCGAAACAGGAAAGTTTGTTATGTTTTGTTATATGAGAAATGAGATATGTTGTAGGATATGGAGTGTGTGGATCATGGAAATGAATCCCAGTTGTAACAAGAGGCGTTTAAGGATAACCCGATTAATGGGTACACGTCGTTCGTTAAGGAAGTAGCTCCGTTCTAGAGGAGAGCCACTCTAGGGTTTAAGGAATCATCGGATGGTTGGTTAAGTGTGGATGTGTTGGTTATAGGTTGAGCCCGTTGAGGCGAAATGTTATGTGTTGTATGTCTATGGTTTGTATGCATGATTTAAATATAATCAATGCATGCTAAGACGACAAATAGTTGTGCGTGGCCCGGTAGCATGTGGGCTGCGGGATTACCATACTAGCAAAGGTGTTGAGCCCCTTGGGGGCCACCCTTTCTCTCCTTTTCTATTTCAGGTACAAGGAGCTGGAAACCGTTCGAGAGTAGGACGGGGCAGATGTTTATACATGGGTAGCCATTTAAATGGCGTGCGTGAGTATGATAGGCGTAGTAAGACCGAAGTTGTTATCGGCAGAGTAGTTTTGTAAATACTCGGTACAGGGGGAGTGTATGTATATAATAAATGTTGAAGATGGAATGAGGATTGATTGTGTAGTTGCTCGGGAATCTAGTCCATCAGACCGATACAAATGTACATGTATTAGCCTTGTTAGCCACGTGGGTGGTCAACGGCGTGTAACACCATTGGAATAAGTAATGGATGAGTTTGAGTTTCCGCTGCAGATTGTTATTATGTGTTTGTTGTTGGATGGGTGTTACAGAACTAAATCCATAAATACATCATATACGATACCGAGTATTTGATTACATTCCAACACTGTAAACTGTAACCATAAGCTTCCATTGTAAACTGTTAACTACCGCCACTGTCAAAAATAACGGTGTCAAGAACCACGCCACGGGAGCACAGGCGCATCCCGGGCTCAACATCCAAAATAACCAAAAGTATAACATAACCTAGATCTACAGCCACTCCGCTTCTTCAATCCTCATCCTGTAAATAAAAATGGAGCCCCCGAGGGGGTCAGCAACCTTCGCTGGTATGGTTAACGCGCAGCCCATCGGCTACCCGGATACGCGCAACGAATTGTCATGATAACATGGCATTGATTCTTAAACAACAACATATATAGCATAGCAAGTAATATTGCATAGCACACATCACACATAACATCACAAGAATGGTTCACTTTAGGAACCATCCCGACATAGTCAGATCACAAGGGAGCCTAGAGAATGTTGCCATACTCATGTTAAGCTCTTTACATAAACTCATTACCGTTCTGTCATTGAACGAGTAACTTAACTCACAGATGGATCGGATATTGTGACCCGAACACACCACACAAACACATGTTCCCCCTAAACCGATCATAAGTCCGAATAGGTAAGCGTTGGAGTAAGCTAATGGGAGATTGGTCGCCAAGAAGGAGAACAACCTTAACACTGAAAGAGTCGAATCTGATACAGATATCTACTCTTACACCTACGCGCGACCGGACAACCGGATTCCTCACCTCCCCGGTTAGCACTTGTTAGAAGCCCCATTATTGAAACTCGACAATGAATGCACACAAGTGTTTAGGTCAAATTAGACACACCCAAGGAAACGAGTCACATCTTAACAACACAATATAAACAACTGTAAACTACATGACTTAAGTCTTACAAGTCATAAACACACAGAAAAACGAACAACACATAAGCCGGTGTAAACCGGTAGGCAACAGACTGCAGGAAAACCATACCTTGGTCCTTGCTTCGACTGGTTTCCACCTTTGGATAATCCTATACACATTTAGTAACGTCGGTTAATTTAACGCACTAGTCCATTGTTAATGTACTACTTCACATATCTAGTTATTTCATTTCCACATTTTGTTTTAACTTCTCACTTTTTAAAATGTCATTATAACACTCCTAACATGTCTTATATAACTTTATAACATCATTACTAACTCATCCCCATCATTAGACATCATTATCTAACCTTAAACTAACTGTTTAAAGTGGTCCGGGACTTGGTCCTCATCTTAAGTCCCGGACCAATACCTAACTCAACTCCCGGCCTATTTTAATGGGGTGGTCCAGGACTTTATTGTACATTACCTAAATTTTGACATGGGTTCTCCTAGAACATTGCTAAGCCAATACACATTGTTTTCACCATTAAGCATACAAGAACACCTAAATCCATCAAGAGTACTCTCACACACAAAACTTCACCCAATTTACACCACATCACAATATAGTGCATAATTTAAATTGCTTGGCACTTAGGCCCTTAAAATGCATGGCTCTTAGGCCCTTAAAATGCATAAACCTTAAACACTGAATTTCTACATCATCAAAAGATTACTTTATAAATTATGCGGACATGTTGAATTGTGGATACATTTACCAAGTCAACCCTATTGTCCATGTCAACCCGGTTGACCAAAGTGGATTAAGTTGACTAGCAGATAAGTTAAATAAGAGCTTAAAGTTTAATAATACAACAAGGTCAATTGTAACATACAGTAACAAACTATGTGAATGTATATAAAAAAAACTCCGAATAAAGAAATTGATATATAGGGATTAGGTCCTAAGTAGTTCATTAATCTTGAATTGAATTTTATAATTCATATAGATTAATAGGAAATATTGCGTGAGGTGAATTACATGATATGATTGGGTAGTCTTTTAACAAAGTATAGAGTTGTATGAAGATATAAAGTGAGGTATTTGAATATAGAGCATTATGTATAGACATCTAATGTCATGGTATCAATAATTACACAAATATATTAATTATATAATTCAGGAGATCAAGTTTATGAACTATATGAACATGTTTACTTGGACACACTGAAAAAAAAATCGTTACTAATCTAGTTTATGATAATGATAAAGACATGATGTGATACACGAGATGGTGTAACCAAAGATCAATTTAATTATTGTAACGACTTTTATTTGTCATTGAAAGTTATAACGTTACTTAAAAGCTGATTATGTAGCAATTATATCATTACTTAAAACCCGACCCGACAGCCCCCCCCCCCCCCCCTATTTATTATTATGGGGACCAGGCCAGCTAGGGTTCTCATAACCCTTTATTATTTCCATCTTCCATCCTACGACTCCACTGCCATTGTCGTGCGAGGCTATGGTTGTCAGCCCACAGGCGTTGCCTCCTTCCTCACGCTGAATGTACCGTCTCACTTCTGCTCTGAATTTTTCGATTTCTTATTTCAACTGTTCTCCGTCTGTGTTAGTTATTTATTCTTGTTCCCGCAACCATATACAGCCGTTCAGATCAGGTTCAGGTTGGAATTATATCGCTACAGTTGAAGTATACCTATATGTAAAACGATATTCAAATTGTGCTTTTTGACCATTTTTCGCGATAGACGGAAACAGGTGCACAAACTGGGACTTCACCTCAAGCTCGACGATTGTGTCTTGTTTCCGGAAAGGATGGTCGAACTCTTTGGGTCTACCCTAGTTTTAGTGTTAGCGCCGGTTTGCTACTTGTTTTTTTTTTCGAAAGGTAGAGATAAAGAGAAACTTCTGAGATCTGTCTTCAATCTTTGGGAAGATAGTACGCTTGGCTTTCTCTCTACAGTAGTCTTACAGAGAAGATAGTTATCTATTTACTCTTCCTCGCACAGTATATTATCTGCTACAAAAGGTTTTATACTACTTACAACAGAGTTAACAACTAACGGCAAAGTTATCTATATGATAACTATGTATACTATATACATATATGTGTATTCCAACAATTTTTTACTAGCGCATAAGCGCCATGGTATGAAGTAATCCTCAAGTTGTGACTTGTGAACACTAATGACTAGGGTTACAACTTTTAAATTACAGATGCAACCAACCACAAATCGAGGTGCTAAAAGCGCGCAGCCAGGCACCCCCACGAGCATAGACCAGGACCTTGGTTATGAGGAGCTTTGTCAGATGGTGAGTAATCTCGTAATGGTTGCAAAAGCCTCACAAGAGGTAAGCTCCTTGGTGTTGCAAGTAATGGAGCAGACTAAAGTCGTGGTGGCCGAGATGTCCAAGATGAACCAGCATCACTTGGATCACATTTCTGCAACGCAAGAAATGGTACATGCTGTGCTGGCACTCCTCCACAAATTTAATGCTGGGCCGAGCGAAACCCCCGTATCATCTAACGATTCACAATAGTAAGGTGACGCCACCCTCCGGGTATCGCTGTATGTTTTTTTTTTGATAATTAAGTGAAAACCCTGTCCGAAATTTCCATTGATGTAATGCACGCTTCCTAGCGGGTGGTCATCCTATTGACATCACTTTTGTGTATTTGTGTGTTTGTGTGTTTGTGTGTTTTGTCCATAGTAGGCTAGTACCGCTCGATAATCTGAATCAACTACTGGAATGGAACGTTATCCTACTTAACTACAGTTTAATTTAGTTTTTCATGATGGATCTCCACTTTTGGTCTACGAATGACAACACTTAGTTGATGCATGTTAAATCCGAAAATGCGATATACTCCAATGTGGCAATATCAATCATGGCATCATGCCAGCAGTTGACCTCCTGAAATGTGAATGTATGTCACCCTGTCCCTCACCTTGTATTGTTAAGAAATTAATAATATTAGCCAGGCGCAGGCACAGTACCTAAGTTATTGTATTCCGCATACTGTTGGCTTGGTTCGGTTTGTTACGACCGGTAATTAAGGAGAAGGTTAGATGACGAAACAATCAGAATTTTGGATATTGTTTGGGTGGGATGAATGGGATGAGGCGAGTGCCGGTAAGAGGCACAGCACACTTCTCTTGCTGGACGACGGACTGTTTTTGGCTTTTGGTATTCCAGGCAAGTGGATGTACTTGAACTTTGATCCTGGTTAGTAATACATAAGGCTCTGAAAGAAAAAAAAGGGACTCGATAGAACCGTGACTATGCCCCTGCAACTAGGGGTGTGTTCTTCTTCTCCCATATTCTACACAAGCTGCTTAGTTCCATCAGTAAAACCAATAGTCGTGAACCCACTACTTGCAACAATAAACAGTCAGGCGGTTCCTTTGCTACAAAGGTACCACACTATCGTCTTAAACCAGTGAGCTCTTCTGATAAAAATCCAGATCGTCATGGTTGCATATTCGGGGGAAGTTGTAAGAACAGCAAAACATCACCAGTTATGCCAACCAACCAGGAGACTAAGCGCCTAGTAGCAACCAGTTCCACCACTGTCGACGATCCATCTAAAGCTGATTTAGATTCCACTACTACAAAAAGTATAGACAATTACATTTTTTTAATCACACTTGATAAAGTGTAGTAAATTTTTTAATATAACCACTCTATTTAGTTACACGTGTTTATGTAGGACTGTATAATAATAGTTAATGCTATTGCTAAATGTAGGTACAGATATGTATATATAAAATATAAAGATCTCTAATATCTGTACATCTATTATGAAGACACTTATAACTGAAGCAATTCATTTTCAACATATTATTTGTGTATAAAATTTGAACTTAAAAGTGTGGGAATATAACAATTATGTAGTAGTGCTCCTTCAATGGAAGAAGGCAAGACATGTTAAACTAATTAACTCCATCGTCGCCTCAATCACCATCCTCATTCTGATACCGTTGGAGGTTTTTCTATTGATAAGTGGGGTAGGTTTTGAATCCAGGACCAATGTTTCAAACTAACCGTAATTAACTTTCTAAACCAAGTGTTTCATGGACACTAATCTTCTACTTATGTGTTTTTTTAAATGTATATTTCGTTTAAAATCGTCCATGTGAATTAGGTCCGGAATCCTACATTGACACATTATAACAACTTCATTAAACGTGACTTCTCACGTTAACCCAATGATGATGTGGAAACAGAGAGTGAGAGAGATAAAATACGATTTATTTCTCCGTTACGGGACGCTTTATAAAGAATCGTTATATCGGACGAGAATTTGACGACTACAGGGAAACGTCGTTTTAGTCTATAAATAACGGTTGTAGAGAAACGTCTTTTATAAAATGAATATAAAGTACGATTGCACGTTGTAAGTGTTTTTAAAGTCTCCCGCGCCTGATTGTTTTTTGCTTGACTTTAAAAAACGACTTACTGTGACCGACTTACAGACAGCAGAACGCGTTCAGGAGCGGTAGTAGTAGTTGTACACAAACCAACATTATCTGCATTTTCGAAGCGCTCTGTTACGTGCACATATCTAGGGTAGGTTTGTAACCGCCGTTTGATGAATCGACGTTGCTATACAATCAAATGGCGGTCGCTGCGTATTACCAACCCCTACTCCGTACCAAAAGACAATAAACACGTAAATGAGGGGCGTCATAGCACATAACCCAGAATTACCTCGATGTGTGTTGTTTTCAACAGAGGGGTTTGTTTGTCAGCAACCAAATCAGAAGAACAAATAGTATTCTATTGCATAACGTTCCGGACATGGTAAATGGATGGACAAGTGCTGTCTGCGTGGCCAATATGTACTAAAATCTGATTAATACTGCTTTTGTTTAAGCATATTAAATTGGTCACGCTGCGCATGTAAACAATCGGTTCAGAGTAAATGAAATTCACATCATCCAGTCATTGCAAGTCAATAAGCAGGTAAGCACAGATTTATGGTTTCCGGGACTCAGCAGGACCCTGAAGGGCCTGAACGACTAATATACACGAAACTCAAGACTACTGTGGTTTTAGACATATGCCGATTATTTATCAGCACACCCTGACTTCTCGTTAAACGCATTGGACAACGGTCGTTGTGAGAAAAAATGTGACTTATGTCTAAAATGAGCAGACTAAGCAAGACACATACGGACAGAGAGACAGAGATGTGTTCAATCGGTACAAATCATATAGGGTAGTAATACATAATGCTAACAACTACAACACTCTCTACTTACATACAAATATAGCCGAGACTCATGCACGAAACTAAAAAACCTCCGCCCTACTTGCCCGTTACCCTATTCGAACGTCTATTCCTTCTCTTCGAGTTCTTCGCCTTTTTTTATCTTCTGCCTCGGTCGCTGTCGACGATGCTTCAACTATGTGATCCTTCAACAAGTTCTGAGGCTGTAACAGCAGAACAGCAGCGATTCTTTCTCGATGGTAAGAAAGAGCATCCTTACGTGTCCAACCAGACCAATGTGATCTGTCAGGTACCATACGTTTGGTAAACAAGGATAGGTAATTCTCCATGAGCCTCATGCAGTGGACACCGCAGCTCACACCATCGTTCTGTTCGAACAACGTGGTTATATCCCACTTCCACTCTGTCACCGAACTATCGACTATTTGATGATGTATGAGCCAGCACAATACATTCTTAATCTGCAATGTACGTGAGACAATGGAAGCCTTCAGGGTATGAGTAAAGATATAAGTTCAGGGAGTACACACGTGATAATAGTAACTGATACATAATCGGCAGACAATATTACCAAGACCATGGCATGTCTCTTGACGTTGTTGAATCGTCTTTGTGCGTTGCCTAAGGTGTCCAACCACTGGTGACGTCTATGAACCATGTTCACAACAACAAGTACATAGTGCGCATCGTACAGCGCCGGAAATACAAACTGTACGTTGAAAAACATTGCAGCACGAAAGGCATGCAGTAGTCAATCGCCCACTTCAGGATCACACATAAAGACTGAAGGGGTCTTAAGGCCTTTAACTTACATATTTACACTTTCTTATTGCGTTGACGCTGCCAATTCCAATACATCTGGTGAAGCTGTCAAATTGTTTTAAAAAATGTTTATCATCACACGATGAGTCTTTTTGGACAGATGCCTGTGACTGGAACGAAGACAATGGTTAAATGATAATCCAGCATTATGGAACACAACAGTAATCTGCGGATGAGCTGTAGTACACAGATCGTGGCTTACTGCATGAGTTTTTTTCCAGAATAAATTTTTTGGCTTGGAAGCCAGGTCCAGCGGTATGCATAGCACACATTTCACACGCAAGCACACGCATCAATCGACAAGGGACAACATCTAGGCAACCAAACAAGCAACACTCACGACCGGCGTCGGGTCGGGGCCCGACCAGCCTAACCGAACCACCCTTGTGCCACAAGCATGACTAAGGGTGGTCTTGAACCACCCCACGGTGAGTTCCCTCATCCTCACATCCCTTTGCCCAAAGGCATGGATGTGCGGAGCACTCCACTGAATGAACACCTTCCCTAGTGGAGCAACCCCAGTGCCAAGCACCTTCGGTAGAGACGCACTAGCGTGGGCAACGCTGTGCACTCACCACCACCCGGACCATCTCGGCCACGCCGGACACAAGTCCCAACTTAGTGCGTCGCCCCTCGCACTCCCGCACTTGCCCATGTGCGGAACCAGTCATACGACAAGCGCACGCTGGTACCCGAGCTAGAGATAGTGGGACATGTCTAAAGACATGTTCTAGGCACTCTTGTGACTAGCGGGTGCTCTCCAGGCACCCCGGGGGGGACTCACGGCTAGTTCACCTAGCCACCGGTGAGGACTGCATGGGCCCAACACCGCCAAGGAGTCCCAGCGTCCCGACATCCCCCATTCATGGGTATAACATAGCCTTTGAGGCCCTCGGGCACTTAGGTGCCCAGCCGGGACACAGCCGTGTAGGCTGCCTGGGGGACAGGCCAGGCAGAAACTAACCAGCCCCCTAAAGAGGTTAATGTACCTTTCAGGCCAGACCAGACCCAGACATGCCCCTTTGCAGCCAAAACCAGGCATAGTCTAGAAATACTTAAAAAATTCACTAAAATCAGATGCAAGCTCCAATTGCCACGAAACTTTGCCAATATCTCTTATTAATCAAGGGTGACCTTTGGTCTTCTTGGGTCCTCAGCAAAGTTGTCAAAGTCCCACACGTTTTGAGCCAACTTCATATCGGCTGCATCACGGTGCCTGCGGCAGTGCCCAGGGGTGCGGCAGTGCCCAGGGTGCCTGCGGCAGTGCCCAGGGTTCCTGCGGCAGTGCCCAGGGTCCTGCGGCAGTGCCCAGGGTTCCTGCGGCAGTGCCCAGGGTTCCTGCGGCAGTGCCCAGGGTTCCTGCGGCAGTGCCCAGGGTTCCTGCGGCATCAGGCACGGGGTGCCCCGGACAAAGTCTGGGTGCCTGCGACACCACAGTTGTGCTCACAAGGCACAGACAAGGTTCGCGCGGCATCGGCTGCGCACAACAAGGGTCGTGTGCCCTCGGCAACACGCCCCAAGGCCCAACCCTCAGGCCAACCCCAAAGGGTTGGGCCATGTCCATGGCACTTGCACAAGGCATACCAATTTAATTTTCCATCACATGCATCTAGACAAGGCCAACGACAAGGCATGCCACAGCTGTCAAGCTGCTTGCCCAAAAATATTCGTGACACTTACCATGTACACAGGCAAGAATAGGCACTCGATCAAATTGTTCGAAGACACAATACGGTTGACGTAGTACACAAAGGTGTTGACAACGTTTGAGTTTACCCAAGAGTCATCATTCAACGTCAAGATGTCAGCCTGTGACAGTTCAGTGATACCATCCCGAAATACACACATATTCCTGCGAAACATGATTGTATAACAATTCATCAGTAAGATATTAATCGAACAATGCTATTAGAACTTGATGTTATTGAGTGTGGCAGCTTACGCCGGGTCGTCAGTGACAGCTCCCCTCACGTACTTGACAATTTTATACTGCAGCTCACTCAACTTCATCGCTGTACGCTTAGTGGTGGTAGAGACATACGGCGAGCGGACATGGCATCCTTTTTTCACTTGCCTAGGCAGCATCGGACAGGGAGTGTCACCCTTTTCACTTTTCCCTGGAGAACCGTTAGTCAGATTGATTAGTTTACCTCTGGTTGTCAGATCTAGGGTATACGATGACACCAAAGTCTCCGACTGCTGATCCTTCTGACCTCCGGCCGGTTCATTTATATCGACAACACGCTCGTCTTCCTCTTGGTGTGGTTCGTCTGCCTTCCCTACACCATCACCATCCGCCGCCGTCGCTACCTGACAGCCACCGGCACCCCCATTCATTCTTAAATCAACCGTACCCTCTATGCCATCCGCACCTTTGGGTTCCTGACCGACATCGCCCCCCGCCATTATTGGTATATCTTCTGCCTTCCCTTTGCCATCCGCCTCCTCCACTACCTCCTCGTGATGTACCAGACCCACATCCACGCCCTCATGCGTTGTCATATCTTCTAAGCCCTCTATACCATCGGCCACTTTGGCTTCATGACCAACATGGCCGTCCGCCATTAGGGGTATACCTTCTGCCTCGGTGATGCCATCCACCTCCTCCGCTAAGTCCTCCCCCGCTACCAGATCCACGTCCACGCCCTCATGCATTGTCACATCTTCTGTACCCTTCGCTGGGGGTATGTCTTCTTCCTTGCCATTGCGATCCACCTCCTCCGCCACACATTCCGCCTTCCCTCTGCCATCCGCCTCCTCCCCTTTCTGGCCAACTCGCTCATGCCCGTACGTTTCAACATCTCCATCCTCCATGCAATCCGCACCATTCACTTCCTGCAATATATCATCATGCTCCCCCTCTTGGCATATTGTTTCTGCTTTACCTCCAGCATCCGTCTCCACCGCTACGTTCTGCAATTTTAAACCGCATGCTGGATGATCAGTCCTAGAAACATCTAAACACCCTCGATTGACTCTTGACAACACAAAAAATATTACCAGATCAATATCAGCACGTATCCTCAGAAAGACCCATAGACAGTGTTTCCGCTGTCATCATCATATAGCCGTTGAACAGAAACTCTCTCGGTGGTATTACTAATAGTCAAACACCAGCACCCACGTTGCCAAAAACAATATAAAACGTCTGCATTTTCATTCTAGCCTATGCGATGACGGAGTACATAGTTTGTCAACATTAATTATAGAAGGGTCATAAAATAATACCTGCCCTGTCTTAGTCCTCTTGGTGCTTTCATGTTTCTGCATGGTGCTCCCGTTATCACATGCCTTCCTCTTACCTACACCTGGTGATCCAGTAGCTGCCGCAGGAACAGCCTCTCCCTCAGCGCTAACATCATCACTTGCACGATTGAGCTTGAGTATGTGGTTATTCAGTATCATCGCCCTTCGGGTCAATACGGCGATTTGGGCCATACATTCATGATGTGCTGCAGCTGCCTGCGTATTACCATTATTAAATATAAGGGTATCCACTAAAACTCGTACAACACCCAATGGCAGAATTTTTTTCACCTCTGATGCAGTCATAGCAAGCATTTCATCGTCAGAAAGCTCATGACCGGTATACTGAGTTTCGGTGGTGCCGCCAGTTTTAGGCTTCAGTGAAAATGGATGGCCATGACTAGTGGAAGGGTATATGACCCGACAGCTGCATATTTCAGCAGTTGTTTTCAAACCTCGTAACTTCTCTGCTACTGCTTCTTTCGTCCAACGGCCGCAGGAAGGGACAATATTACATGAGATTTCATCTTCAACCATAAGGCAGTCTAGAAAATGAATCTGGGGGTAATACAACGGTATAAGAGCAGGTATAAAAATAAGGGAAATTTCACCAAATACCACTAAGTTTTTGCCTAATTCACGATATACCACTGTGTTTTTAAAATTACACACGATAACACTAAGTTTTTACTTATTTCACCAGATAACACTCTGTCTCATATTTTGTTAAATGTTCCATTAATATCCCTAAAAAAGCTAGTACCTGTGAGCCTCGATTTTAAACCCTATCCTATTGGTTAAGTTGATTAGGATCTAATGGGTTTTAGGTCCACTTATACCTAAGATTAATAACTATGTCATATAACAATAATTATTAAACCTAAGCTAGCTCACTGGAACCTATTATGAGTCGCCACCTAATTTTAACCTAGAAAATTAGGAAAGGAGAGTTCGGGTTCGGGGGCTTGATATTCGACTTAATTAGGGTTCAATTACTTTCATTACCCTTCCTAGGTCGTTTTTCCTCTACTTGGTTTATTACGGCTTATTACGAGTCGTTTTAACCTAAGTGCGCAAGCTTCTGTTTTTTTGTGTTTTTTAGCGTTTTTTGACAGAAATTAAAGTGAAATTGAAAGCTACCTAAACTAGGGTTTCGGAGGCAGAATTAGGTCAAATTTTGCTTACGTCCGTAGCCACGGACCAAAAGTCCGAGACCACGGACCCCAGTTAACCTAAATATACAGAAAAGTCGAAAAAGGAAAAACAAAAATTTGCAAAGTCCGGGGCCACGGACAGGCTGTCCGTGGGCCCGGACATCGTTAGAAAAACCTAAGTTTTGAATTTTAAAATCCCGCCGCCGTCCGTGGGTGTCCGTGGTCTCGGACAACGCGTCCGAGGTCCCGGACCATAGGTCCGAGGTCACGGACCACCCACGGACAGGGGTTTTCAGAAGGTTCCCGAGGGTGTTTTGAGCTCAAATTTTATGGGTGTGTAGCCTGAAAGATTTACAAGTCGTTAGTGATTGAAAGTTTTCAATTTGAACTCGAATTAAGCACAAAACTTGGTAAACAAGTTATTGGACAGAAGCTTAAAAAACGTCAATACAGAAGCGTACAGGTTGGTTTGCCCAAACTTTGACAGAGAGAGATAAGGTCGTGGGGAATCAGAAAAGTGGGATTGTAACCTGTTTACCTTCGAATTCAAGATGATTCTTCACGGGATTCTTCGAGGCTCCGTGATGCAGCCGAGAGATTTCGACCCGGGCTTCTGGTTGTTGATTTTGATGATGTTCTTCACGTTTTGGAGGTGGTTTGGTTGATTTTGATGATTGTTTGGGGAGTTGAAAAGTGTGTTTAGTGGTGATTTCGAGAGATTTTTGATGTGATTTTGGTGCTTGGATGTGTAAAAACGTGAGGAGAAGAGACGGCTGGGTTTCTGATGCTTAGGGTTCTTGAGGTTCTGATTTGATCATGGGATAAGGTCCCTTATATAGACTTCCTTAAAGATAGAAAAATCCGGTAAAAACCGAGATTTACCGACGTTTTAGCTCAAGGGCTTCCAAAAGGAATTTGATTATGAAATTTCACACATGGGTAAAGGATGATAATTCTGATTTTTCTAAAGTGAGATCGAATTTTTTGGGTATTGGAATATTTTTAAATTCAATTTCTCGTCAGATTTAGTCAGAAATTGCTAGAAAATTATTGGAAATTCGAAAAATCAAAATTCCAACGCCATTATGCTTAAAATGTCATCCTCTATCATGGGTTAAAATATCAAAGCATTTCGAGCTGATTTGGGCACCCTTTGGAGGAGAGAGAAAGCCTATAGGAGAACTCAGAAGCCTTAAAAATTACGAAAACGCCCCTGACAATGACGAAGCTGCTCCTCAGGCCCTGGAACACGCCGATCGGGCCGGGGTCTCTTACTGTTTGATGGAGATGGCTCTCACAACCTCGTAGACCTTAACCAGGGGGTCAAAATTTTGGGTATAACAGATTGCCCCCCGTCAACTGGACTTTGTAACGAATGTGAAAAGTCTGGTTGATGCTTGAGTGGTGCCCCAAAATTTTGGACTCCACAGAATCCTCCACGTTGTGTGAAACCGGGTTAACGATGCCTAGCAATTCGGAGGCGCTGACTACCTAAGCTACAAAGCATTGTCGAGCTTTTCTAAGGCGCTGACTACCTAAAGGTAATAATGAGGTAATGTCAGACTATTCTAAGGTGCCGACTACCTATAAGGATGATACGATGTCAAGCTATTCTAAGGCGTTGACTACCTAAAATGACGATATGCTGTCGAGCTATTCTAAGGCGCTGACAACCTAAAGTGATGAAAATGATGTCAAGCTATTCTAAGGCGTTGACTACCTGAAATGATGATATGCTGTCGAGCTATTCTAAGGCGCTGACTACCTAAAGTGGTGAAAATGATGTCAAGCTATTCTAAGGCGTTGACTGCCTAGGGTGTGAAAACTGGATGCAAATGCAAGAATGCTGAAATGCTAATGATGCAAATGATGCTGATGCTGGTGATAATGCCGATGGTGTTGATGATGTTGATGATGCTGATGATGCTGATGATGCTCGGATGCTTCTGGGGGACCGAAACCCGTTCCAATGCTCCTGGTTGGTATACTATGGGGACTTATTGCCTCTGCCCACCAACTGGGGTGCTGGGATAACTTCTAGATTACCAAGGGGACTTATTGCCACTGCCCACTAGTTGTTTCTCCCAAGAAGTTGACATGAAGATGGGGACTTATTGCCTCTGCCCCGCCAACTTAGATCACGCTCTACCTCGCACTGAAGATGATACTAGGTCTCGTACCGGTCTCGCACTGGATGATGACGCTCGGTCTCGCTCTGAAGAAGATGATGGGTCTCGCACGGAAGATGATACTAGGTCTCGTACTGGTTGAAGATGCTGGATGATGACGCTCGGTCTCGCTCTGAAGAAGATGATGGGTCTCGCACGGAAGATGATACTAGGTCTCGTACTGGTTGAAGATGCTGGATGATGACGCTCGGTCTCGCTCTGAAGAAGATGATGGGTCTCGCACGGAAGATGATACTAGGTCTCGTACTGGTTGAAGATGCTGGATGATGACGCTCGGTCTCGCTCTGAAGAAGATGATGGGTCTCGCACGGAAGATGATACTAGGTCTCGTACTGGTTGAAGATGCTGGGTCTCGCACTGAAGAAGGAATCTGCAGGGCCTTGCACCGATTTTGGGTCTCGAACTCAAAATAAGTTAGGAGGATAATGGTCTCGTGCAAATGGTAAAAACTGATCACTGGAGTGCCAAACATGGCAATGACGATAAGATGTACACAATCAAAATATATGAAAGATACTCGTCCAAAACAGGAATTCGTTGGAAAAGGTGCCAAACGTGGCAGTGTTTGAAGAAAATTCTGTTTACTGAAAAGGAAGGTGAAATTATCATTTCCTGACCATAGATTTCGGACTTGTAATTTATCTCCTAGGAGATGAACATGCCATCGGTGGGGTATGATGTAAAGGTAAGGGCTTATGTGGGCCTGTGTAGTGGTTTGGGCTTGTGTGGTGTATGGTGTGCAGGAAAAGGCTTTTGTGGGCTTGTGGTGTTTGATGTGCAGGTAAAGGCTTTTGTGGGCCTGTGTAGTGGTGGTGTGGAGGTAAGGGCTTTGGGTTCCAATTGGTGTTGTCATAGCAATTGTTGGAACCAACAATTGCCCCCAGTATTTCCCTTAAGACAATCTGAGCTAGAGTTCATGGCAATCGATCGTTCCGATCGATTGCCCCCAGTATTTTCTTTTATTAAACGTGCGAACGAGTCTCGTCCTCACAGGGTCAAGGCTTATGTTTTCACGTGGTGTTTCCTAACCTACACTCGGCGTGTTTGGTGTTTGCACTCGTTCCTCCCCTACGGTCACAACTTCTAGACCATTGAATTCGATATTTGATGAATTTACGCATTCGATCTATTACTTTCACGTGATTAGATACACAACTATCAAGTCGGAAGTCTTTAAAGCTTATAACATGGCCATGGGGTGTGATGAAAGACAACGGGACCATGGAGGGATATTTCAGGTATGTGGAGCTATAAGGGTGACCAAAGCTGCAACTTGCACCTTCTCTCGGACTTGTCTTCTTTGCCTTGAAGTCGTTTGGCTACTTCATGATGACTTCGCTTACGAGCTTGGAACTTGGAACTTTTGGGTTGTTCCTTGCACCTTTTACCTTCTTTCCGATTTTGGATTTCTTCGAGGCTTTTCAGGTTTGCCTTTCTTTGAATTTCCCTTCCTTCGGGGTTCTTGTGTTTCCCGGCTTTGAACTTTGAGAGCTATTTTTGATGTTAGCTCATTTGGATCCTGTGTCACTTTGGGACCATTTGCGGATCGTTTCGTCATGCTGGTAGCAGTTTTGCTTCTTCGGACTTGTAGAGTTGCTGTTCGGAAGTCGGGCTCCTTGCTTCCTTTGGTCACCGGGTCGGTTATTCATCATTGGCTGGCTTGTTTGTGGAGTTCACAGTATTGAAAAGGTACATATGAAAGGCTCAGCGGGGGTGCCTAGGGTTTAATGTCGGGGTTCACAAGCTTTTGGCTATGTGGTGCTATACCTAGGTGCTTCGTCATTCCTGATAGTTGTGTATCCATTCTTTGTTACTTTTCGCAGGTCTAAGTGTAAATCTACAAATTATCTCCTTTGGTCAGAGTTATGCCGTTTATCTCACCTTTGAATGTGGTCTCACCGGAGTCGTGTAAAAATGACACGCTCGTTCACTCATGGTTTTTCCACTCAAGACATTCTCGCGAGATTTTCACTCCGAAACTCGTTCGCACGTCTAAACAAAAGATAAAAGATGACGAACCTGAACTCATATTGCCCCCAGTATTGACCTGGGGTTTATGACAACACTTAAACAGATGTGAATTTTGGAATGCCTTGTGGATACTTTGGAATGGACTGTGGGACTTAGAAGGGCATGTTCAAAATTTCGGAAACAAAATACAAGTCTTTGCATGCCATTGTCGGGAAATAATTATTTCATGAACCATTTTCTCAAAAGAAACTTGCGAGAAACAAAATCTTTTTTTTTGTTACCCCTTTAGACTCGAAAAAGTCATCCATTTGTGAACATGAGGAAGAAGATGAAAAATCGATACTTCTTATTGGCGGTTTGAAAACGATCATTCTTTGAAAACTTTGAACGATGCACTTGAAAGATGAATGTTTTTAACAAGTTATGCAATAGAATGCATGGGAACCCTAAACTTTCCATTGAATTCGAGCTCTGCTGAACTGTCTGATGTCGGCATGCTGAAGACCCGAGCTCTTGACTGCCAGGATGTCGCTAAGATGACCGTGACTGTCCTCTTCTTGGACTCTGTGTGGGCTCCGTGAAGAGTCTGAACTAGGAACGCCTATAAGTTGCGCACGAGGCATTTGGGCCTGAATGTGAGGTACATGGCTTGAAACGGTTTCACGAATGTGGATTGGCACTCGGGCCTGGATGACTTCATGGATGTGGATAGGCACTCGGGCCTGGATGAATTGAAGGTGAGGCACACAGGCCATGATGATTCATAAGTGGGTTGGCACTTGGGCCGGAATGTGTTGTGAGATTGTGGCACTTTGGCCGGATTGTTGTGAAGATGTGCCGCTTGGGCCGGAATGTTGGGAAGATGTGGCGCTTGGGCCAGAGTGTTTGAAAGTACGGTGCTTGGGCCAAAGAGTGTTTGAGGATGTGGCGCTTGGGCCGGAATGTGTTTGAGAATGTGGCACTTGGGCCGAAATGATTGGGGATTGTGGCGCTTGGGCTGGAAAGTGTTTGGGCTAGAAGTAAGACATATGTGCCTGAGGGACTTCTAGACTAGAATGGATGTGTGGGCCTGAAGGCCCTTAATCTGGAAGTGATACATACAAGCTGAAGGAAGCCATATGAACTATGAATGGGCCACTGGGCCGAGAGAGAAACCTTGAAGCCTAAGATTCGTTTGATGATCTTGTTGGGCCTTGAGGCCAGAAACTAGAATGAATGGGTTGCGCAAACTATCTGGGATTCAAATGTTTTATGCTATGGGCCAAAATTTTGGATTCAGAGCAAAGTTCGTGGGCCAAAACTATGAATTGGTCTGTGGGCCCAGATTAAGTGAGTTATGAGTGTGGTACTTGGAATATTCTAAGAATTTGGCACCTGGGCCAAAATGTGTTTGGGCTAGAAAGAGGGCGCATGGGCCGAAATGATTTCTAAACCATGTCCCAGATGTGAATTGGAATTTGGGCCGAGTACTTCTGATTGGGCCTAAAAGATGATACTTATACCTAGGATTTTGGGCCAAAGCCCGAGTGGAAAGTCTTTCTAGACTAGAATAAACCCTGAAACGGAAAGGCCTGATGGATTTTCATGAACTTTCGGTGGATTTGTTTTCATGGGCCTAGAACTAAATTGATAATTCAAATTGGGCCGAAAGAGAGAAATCACCTAGGTCTAAAATTTTGGGCCAGAGCCCAAACAAACAATTCATTTATTCAAACCAAACAGGGCCTTAGGGCCGCAAACAATGAAGTCGTAAATTCCAGGTTGGGCTGAGTTGATATAGGAGAGTTCCTATCAATTTCTAGGCTGGCAGTGGGCCGGTCATACAAGCAAACAAGGCCCACACAAGTTCAACATGTCCTTACTAGACGCTTCAACCAAATTGGGTATGGATCGATCCGGAGAGGTGCTTGGGGCATGGGCCCAGGTCACCACAAAGGAATAGGGCTTGCACGCTATTCTCTTTGGGCTTCCCCACTTTTTTCACATCACCTGAAGGTGTGCGTCTACGGTCGGGTCTTTGACTGACCAAACAATGGGCTAGGTAAGGGTACTGCCAGGAAAATGCTTGGGGCTAAAGCCCAGGTATTAAGGGGATGTGGTTAGACGACACCCTCCTCTTTTCCCCCACTTATTCACATCACCTAAAAGGTGTGAGTCCCTAACAGGGGACCCTCAAACGGGTCCCAGGGTGAAGTTGGTTTGCGTGGACCCTCGCTCTCATATGATGCAAAGGTACATAAATTAAAGTGCGCACAAAAGTAAACAAACAATATAATAAAGCCATAAATAAACATTTTCGAGTTAAGCCCTCTTTCTTAAAATTAAAACAAGTTAAAATTAAGAAGTTGTCCCCAGCAGAGTCGCCAGTCTGTGAGCCTCGATTTTAAACCCTATCCTATGTGGATTAAGTTGATTAGGATCTAATCGGGTTTTAGGTCCACTTATAACCTAAGATTAATAACTATGTCATATAACAATAATTATTAAAACCTAAGCTAGCTCACTGGAACCTATTATGAGTCGCCACCTAATTTTGACCTAGATAAATTAGGAAAGGAGAGTTCGGGTTCGGGGGCTTGATATTCGACTTAATTAGGGTTCAATTACTTTCATTACCCTTCCTAGGTCGTTTTTCCTCTACTTGGTTTATTTACGGCTTATTACGAGTCGTTTTAACCTAAGTGCGCAAGCTTCTGTTTTTTTGTGTTTTTTAGCTTTTTTTGACAGAAATTAAAGTGAAATTGAAAGCTACCTAAACTAGGGTTTCGGAGGCAGAATTAGGTCAAATTTTGCTTACGTCCGTAGCCACGGACCAAAAGTCCGAGACCACGGACCCCAGTTAACCTAAATATACAGAAAAGTCAAAAAGAAAACAAAAATTTGCAAAGTCCGGGGCCACGGACAGGCTGTCCGTGGGCCCGGACATCGTTAGAAAAACCTAATTTTGAATTTTTAAAATCCCGCCGCCGTCCGTGGGTGTCCGTGGTCTCGGACAACGCGTCCGAGGTCCCGGACCATAGGTCCGAGGTCACGGACCACCCACGGACAGGGGTTTTCAGAAGGTTCCCGAGGGTGTTTTGAGCTCAAATTTTATGGGTGTGTAGCCTGAAAGATTTACAAGTCGTTAGTGATTGAAAGTTTTCAATTTGAACTCGAATTAAGCACAAAACTTGGTAAACAAGTTATTGGACAGGCTTAAACAAACGTCAATACAGAAGCGTAAACAGGTTGGTTTGAACCCAAACTTTGAGAAGACAATCGTGGGGAATCAGAAAGTGGATTGTAACCTGTCTTACCTTCGAATTCAAGATTTCTTCACGGGATTCGGAGGCTCCGATGAGCCCGAGAGATTCGACCCGGGCTTCTGGTTGTTGATTTTGATGATGTTCTTCACGTTTTGGAGGTGGTTTGGTTGATGTTTGATGATTTTGTGTGGTAGGAGTTGAAAAGTGTGTTTAGGTGGTGATTTCGAGAGATTTTTGATGTGATTTTGGTGCTTGGATGTGTAAAAACGTGAGGAGAGAGAGAGCGGTTTTCTGATTGCTTAGGGTTCTTGAGGTTCTGATTTGATCATGGGATAAGGTCCCTTATATAGACTTCCTTAAAGATAGAAAAATCCGGTAAAAACCGAGATTTACCGACGTTTTAGCTCAAGGGCTTCCAAAAGGAATTTGATTATGAAATTTCACACATGGGTAAAGGATGATAATTCTGATTTTTCTAAAGTGAGATCGAATTTTTTGGGTATTGGAATATTTTTAAATTCAATTTCTCGTCAGATTTAGTCAGAAATTGCTAGAAAATTATTGGAAATTCGAAAAATCAAAATTCCAACGCCATTATGCTTAAAATGTCATCCTCTATCATGGGTTAAAATATCAAAGCATTTCGAGCTGATTTGGGCACCCTTTGGAGGAGAGAGAAAGCCTATAGGAGAACTCAGAAGCCTTAAAAATTACGAAAACGCCCCTGACAATGACGAAGCTGCTCCTCAGGCCCTGGAACACGCCGATCGGGCCGGAGTCTCTTACTGTTTGATGGAGATGGCTCTCACAACCTCGTAGACCTTAACCAGGGGGTGGTCAAAATTTTGGGTTAACAGTACCCATAAAATAGTTAAATAAAAGTGGTGTCTAATGAAATTTATCAGAATGACATATTACTTTCAAGTTGTTAATTAATAACAGGGGTAGTTTAGTTATTTTCCTAGAATATTGATGGAACATTTAACAAAATATGAGACAGAGTGTTATCTGATGAAATAAGTAAAAACTTAGTGTTATCCTGTGTGATTACACAGTGGTATATCGTGAATTAAGCAAAAACTCAGTGGTATTTGGTGAAATTTCCCTAAAAATAATTAATAACTTATTTTGAACGACTGTAACTTACGAACAGAAAGTGGATATCCCCTCTGATCAAAGGGCTTGCATCATTGGAACCGACATATTTGTCGACGAATTTTTCCAGACAACTGTGTAACACATCGGACACGTGCTTACACCAGTCGTAGTTTGTGATGTGATCAAGGTCATACATGAACTCTGCGTAATTAATGTTAACCTGACTAGCAGACACAGGGCACAGAAGAACGCCCAAGGCATAAAGCACAAACATCCTAGCAATGTTTTCAGGGTCCCGTTCACGACCCATATTATATACCAAATCCCTGCCTTTGGCAATAAAGCGCTGGTGACATGCAGATCTAGCTCTTTAGCAAGTTGTTTGGATCTACTAGTACTACCAACCAACCTGACTGGCATACTACCAGAGGGTAAACCGTACACCCTTTTCACATCATCAGGTCCCACGGTCAGCACCTTTCCGTCACCCAAACGGAACGACCTTGATTTCTTATCATAGAGGTAGAACACTCTCCATAAATCCCCGGTCCAATCGTGTTAGATTGACCTTCGTCAACCCATAAAACCAATCTGACGTAGAATTTCCCTCACAGCGGAAGGTATTGATCCACGGAATGCATCGTCTAACATATCAACAAACTTCTTTGGTGAGCATCTGTTCTGGAAGCTGTAAGCGGGGACATGAGCACCCTCATGTTTTCTTTTACGGTGCAAACTAACTTCCTCCTGTACAGGGCCATGATGATGCACTGCCTTAGTCGGCTCCTCCTCTCTATCCCCGACAGCTTTGGATGTAAAACTGACCCATTTAATTAAGTGAACCTGAATGGTTTGATTATACAGTACAACGCATCAACCTTAAAGCAAAAATTGAAATCACACACCAGACTACCAGTAGATGAACAATAGATAAACAATCAAACACTTAGGATGTATAGTCAATTATCCACGGCCATATATATGGTGTTAAATGCGAAACGCACTGGAAGGAATGCTGAACGTATTTCAGCAAGCAGCGAAATCAATAAGGATATGTAGTATTCATATTTGCCGAAGAAACATAATAGACAGGGGGTAACAATTGCAAATTCAAGGGCCGGGGAAGCATACAGTACTCAATCAACTGCTACTACAGGTTCTAGATGGTTCAGTCAGGGAAAAAAAACAAAGTGCAAATTCAAGATCAGGAAATAAGAAATAAAGTGTTGTACATACCTGATTAGTGATACCTGCTCTGAATGCGAAAATGCAACGGCCGCCACAGACTGACGAGTGAAGATTTAAAAGAGTAACTGAGAGACAAACTACGACAACTAGGTGGAATTTCGTTGAATAAGACAGACAACACAACGGGACATAAGTAACCGGGTTCGGGAAACAACGGTGAGAGCAAAGAAAGAGACGACAGTAACCGGAGAGTAGAAAATCGGTGAAAAGAGGAAAAGATGGAGAAGTGAAAAATCAAAAGTTGGGGGCACCATTAATGTTCTTCGGCGGGGTGGGTGGTTGGATCGATGGCGGTGGACGGGCGGGCAGTGGAGTGGGCGGGTAGCAATGGGATGGGCTTGGACGTGGGCGGGTTTGGGCGGGCATTCAGAAGCACGTGAGTGTTAAGTATGAATATATGAACGATTTTACCGTCATACCCCTGAAAACGTCCGCATGTTTTTGGACCGTATGATGATTTTTGCTGATTTTTGATGACATCATCACGTGATCTGACGGCCAAAATTAGCGATGTCACCGGGACATCGATTTTTGCGATGGCACCTGAGCCGCTTCGATCCTAATTGCCTCTAATAAAGCCCATAACGTAAAACACTACGGTGTTGGGGGCATGTTTTTTTTGAAAGAATCGATCAAGACACTACAGTATGGGCGCCCATACTCCAAATTCTTCCATCGTTCTTCCCCAAGTGATGGCTCTGCTTTTTATTTCTTTTCACCCTTTCACTCGAGCGGAGAACATTGAGGCTCTGCTCATCTTCATTCCCTTCCGACCGTTAAACAGAAGAGAAGCATGCTTTCACCCTTTTCTTTATAGGCCGAACCAGCGAACAATGGGCGGAGAGGCTTTGCCTCTGTTAATCTTCTCAACTCAATAATTTTGCAAGCGGAACTAGCAAACCAAGAACCTACTTGCTCTGCTTCAACACTCTCTTCAATTTCAATAAGCTTTGCTGGAGAACAAGGAATGAATCCACTCTTTCTTTCTATTCTCCTTGCTCTGGATAACTTGCAACCCGACTAGCAACAAAGAGCATACACGCTCTATCTTTTTACACTCTTGTCTTTGAGTATTATAAATATTGTGGGAGAGAAATAAGCCCATCGGAGGGAATTATATAAAATACCCATATAGACTAGTAAGGCCCAACAACCCATGAGGTTCCATCCTAAAACCAATTGGCAATAGGTGGAGGAGCCCATAAGCTATATGAACTACTTACTAGTTTTATAATTTTTCAATGTGGGACTCACACTTGTTCTCCAACATCCCCCCTCAAGTGTGAGTCTTTCACAACCTGCTTGGACCCATTTGGTACTGGCCCGGTCTCTGCTCCGTGACACAGTCCAATTTTACGGTACTGGCCCGGTCTCTTCTCTTGGTTTATCGGACACAGTCCGTTTTTTACTCGGCTATCCATTAGGCAGTGGTGTATTACCCAAGGTTAAACCTGGGCTCTGATACCATATTAGAAATATTGTGGGAGAGAAATAAGCCCATCGGAGGGAATTATATAAAATACCCATATAGACTAGTAAGGCCCAACAACCCATGAGGTTCCATCCTAAAACCAATTGGCAATAGGTGGAGGAGCCCATAAGCTATATGAACTACTTACTAGTTTTATAATTTTTCAATGTGGGACTCACACTTGTTCTCCAACATTGAGCGCAAGGAATATGCAGACTCTAGCGCCATCGTTATTCTCTTCACTTTCATCTGAAGAACGTACGAGCTTTGCG